>JAAMPC010000018.1:0-198288 GCA_016771965.1 Brassica carinata | reverse complement strand
TTGATTAAACTAATTACTCCGTATAAAGTTTCGAAATTCCCCAGGAAGTCTGCATTCATTGGTCCATCATACCGCGCTTCCTCGTACACTAATCTCCACTTGCCTTCAAACCCTAGACAATTCTTTTAACATGCCCAAAACAGACACACATACAAATATGTGCATATATGAGTATATGTGTACGCGCTGCCGATTTCTGAAAAGTCTATATAAATACTTGAAAGGTTTCTGTTACCACTTACTAGTGATATAAGTTTTTATTGATATTTTTTAGAATGATAATTTGGTTTAGCTCATCTTAGGATGAACTGTGTATTTAACAAATAAGTTGTACTGTCTGGGATTTTGTGGTTTAATAGTAAATACTCCCTCTGTTTTAATATATAAGTAGTTTTAGCAAAAAATATTTGTTTCACAATGTAAGTTGTTTACATGATCCAAAACACCTTTTACATTTATTACATATTGTGTGACCAATCTAATAATTCATACTTTTTTATTATTGGTTGAATTTATGTATTAAATACTATTTTTTAAAAAAGTAAAGTTTTCTTAATATTCACACTTTTAACTAAAACTACTTACAAATAAAAACAGAGGGAGTATTTAACAGATAAGTTGTCAACTGTCTAGGATTTCGTGGCTGAATGGCAAAAGAATAAGTTCGATCTATTTGCTACAAGGAAATAAATTACATTGTCCAGGACATCTACATGAATATGAATATTTTTTTTCAACTCATTTTAATATTTGGAGAAAGTTTATCTATAGACTGCACTTCGTTTAAAATTAGTCTAAGACTTTTCATAAAATTAATTAAAATTTCAACAAATCGGTTGCCATTTAAAAGAGATGTTGTAACGACCTGAATGACGCAATTTCACTGGACGCAGTTTGATATAACAAATACAGTAAGTAATTGCTTCGTAGTACTCAACCCTCACAATATATTCGATATTTTGTTAGTATACTACATTACCTATGGGAGACTGTTTATTTTGACTAAAAGATGGATCTAATCGTTATAAAAATACATAGCAAAATCTAATAAAATATGCACCATCATTTTCAGTATAAGATAATATATCGTCATTATTTTCTTCTTCATTTACAACAGATAACTAAATTTAGATACATTTGATCTTCGGACTAGGCAAAATTTGGATTTTCATGTTAATATGTTTACAGTATCCAACATATTCACCTTGCTTATAATAAAGTAGAAGTCTTGTAACACGCGACTATAAATTGAAAGCGATTATAGGAATCGCTGTAAACCCAGAGTACATTGACCAACCAATGTATAGACCTTTATAAGAAAAACAATGTATACACCAATGACTAGGGGTGGGCACTGAACGGATATCCAGAATTTTAAGGATATCCGTGATCCGATCCGTCCCGTACGAATATTCGATTTTTCGATTCGATCCGATCCGTGATCTTCCGGATATTCGGTTCTACGGATATCCGGGAAAATCAGTATATTTTACCGGATATCCAATCCGATCCGTCGATCCGGTAAAAAATAATAAAAAATCTATTTTTTGAAAAAAAAATTTAAGAATTTTTAATATGAAAGAATAATATTTTCAATACAAAATATTTAAAACTACATATTTTTAAAAATTTAATGACCAAATTATTAATTTAGTGGATAAAATAACTAAAAATATATATAGAGATATAAAATTATATATAATTATATATATATGTATATGCATATGTACATTACGGATCTGATCGGATATCTGTTTTCTAAAAAATGAGTATTTGTGATTTGTTCCTTATTTGATGGATATTAAATTTTAGTATTTGCTTCGATTTGTAAAATTACGGATATTCGGATTTTTCGGATCGAATCGAAATTAATAACGGATCAAATCAAATTTTACGTATATTTTGCCCACCCCTACCAATGACCAACCGAAAGTAACAGTGGTAATAAAAAGGCAAATGTATACATTAAATTATTACTATGTGACCAACCAAGATTTAAGGAGGAGCAAATGGGAAAGGTTTCATGAATAAGTGTAAGAGTAGTAAACGTTTAGTAAAAAAATACCAACTCCTTAATTAAAAGAGGATAAATGAAGTGAAGCCGAGAAGTCTCTCTCACCATTATAACAATGTCTGACTTCTTTTGGGTTTCTGTGAGAGATAGAGAGAGAAACTGATTCAAAGGATACATTACTTGAATATGACCACTCATCCCTAATAATCCCCAATTGAGTTTGCCTCTTTTCTCTTTAGCTAATTTATATTTCCAAGATCTTTTTTTCTTCATAACCATTAATTAATCCTGGAATACTATCTGTTCTCTTTTTCAAACTCACGGTTTCGTAGTGTGGAATAAGATTTGTGTTACTCCTTCTGTTTTTCAAAAATTATCACTTTAACATTTCTATACAGACTAAAAGATAATTAAAATGTACTGTATTTATGTTTTTTTATTAATTATAATATTCTATCACAATATTTAAAATAAATAAAATTATTTATAAAAAATGCATAATATCAAGCTAAAAATAAGTATAATTTACACTGAAATTTTAGAATAAACTTTTTGTATGATAAAAAAAGTTAAAATGACATTAAAGAATTAAAAAAGGAAGAAGAGATCTTACCATTGATATTCATTTAAACTTATTGTTGATATCGTAAAATAACTGTAATAACTTTTTCTTACTCCATTAGGGAAACATTAGTACCAATCTACTTCTGTTTCTCATTCTCGCCTCACAGTTAATGCTGTAAGAACATAAATATCACTGTTTCCTGTCGGTGAAATATCTACAAAATGGACAACAAAAGTACTTTAATACTCTAATAGGATAATGATAAGAAACATATACTCCCTCCGTTTTGATTTTTTGTCGTTTTAGAGAAAAAATTTCGTTTCAAAATAGGTATCGTTTTATGATTTTGATGCAAAATTTATTAATAATATTCTCCAGTATATTTTTCTATTGATTGAAATGTGATTAGGTGTATTGGTAATAATGTTTTTATTTTGGAAATATGCAAAATTAAATAATTTATTGATATTTGTGTATAAACCTAAAATGACAATTAAAATGAAATGGAGGTAGTATTAATGGATGATTAAACTTCTCTTCTTTTGTTTATGATTAAACTTCTCTTCTTTTGTTTATATACGTTATTCAACATCAATAATAATACTTCCAGTTGTATTTTTCTAAGTATTTTTTTCATGAAATTTGTCAATAACAATGTGCTATAGTCTTGATAAAAATAGATGTTGTCAAATGGAAGTGGGAAAACATATTTTGACTAAACCCAACTGTTCGTTATGACTTTTTTTATAACCGTTAAAGATAATTGCACCTTTTCACAGATTTTTTTTTTTTGTTAAGTACCATTTCACAGATTGTTTCCAGTTGCTCGATGAGTTGAATCCCAATTAAATGTGTTCAATTTATAGGATTTTGTGGTTGTGAAAGTTAACTTAAAAGTATTTTAGGATTTGATTTCCGCTCAGTCAGACTTTATCAAACAAATGCAGCAAAAGGAAAAACCGATCAAACAAGTTTTCTAGAGAATTGAGGAAAATTATATATTTGAATAACTAGATATGTTGTGTGAAACAATATTTCACACATGGGATGTTATTGGGTGAAAAGTTTGAAAGGCAATAGAAACAAGGTGAAGACTAAAGACTTAAAAAGTTTGGAGATATAAATTAAATATTGACATGAAAGAGGAATGATAAAACAGGTTAGGACTGAATGTATATGTAGATAGGCGCAGGCGTCATATAAAGCAGTAACGTTTTAAATTCTTTTAATAAAAGTAGGTATCGAGAAGAAACAACAAAAGACAACTCATTGACAAATCTCTTCTCAACCTTTTTAGTCAGAACAACTCAAATCACACAATTATCCAAGCATTTGTGAATATATGTATACATACAACCCGATCGAGGAAAAATTAATTCCATTAAGTTCTTGAGAAATTTTCTTAGCCTAATTTAACATGACGTTTATAGAGAAATGAACAAACAGCCGATGATTAATTTAATGACCAAGAACATATGGGACTTTAAAGGTTCATTTTACCCCGAATTTGTTTCTTAGAAGTTAAAGATTCAAGGTCTCATGAGGGGGTTGGAAGCCATTAGACTGCAGCCAATTCTGATGAGAAGTAGGAGTAGAATTAAAAATCTGATTGTGATTATGAGGAGAGAATCCTGATGATGCTGCAGCATTTGCCAACACTTGGTTTGCCGTGGTCCGACCATCAACCCGGTGGTTCTCAGCCACAGGAAACAGCGAGAATCCTCCTCCGCCGCCAATGTTACTGCTGCCCGGAAACTACTTTACACCACACAGAAAAATTGCTGTTATAGAAAGCATAACCAACTGAAATTTAAACAAATACTAGATGTTTATTGTCGTGTCTTTTTACTTACTTGGTGAACTGAATTGGGGATATGGTTACCCATTCCGGTTTGACCTAATCCGAGAATCTCATTAGAGTGGAGGGATTCTTGTTGGTTCATCTAAATAAAAAGAAAAATGTCTTTAACAAAAGAATATAATTAAAGTTAAAAATATTGTTGATAAATTATTAAACCTTCACCTTGAGCCGCATATCTTGACCCTTTTGCTTCGAATTAACCGGGTTTCCCAAACTCAAATCGAGGTTATGATCTTGTTGAATAGGATTCCCTGATGACTCTACATAAACTCAAAATCTTGAAACCAAGTTCTACTAACCCACAATATACTAGAGTACTAAAAGAAACATAAAACTACGAATAATATGAATTGTTTTTACCGGCATTCAGCTCGTCCTCGTATATGCTTGAATCAAAGTTAGTCACAGCGTCTTTGCCATTACATTTGATTGCAGCTTTATCATAAGCTCTGCAGTTATTAAATAAGAAAATATTATACGATTGGTATTTTCTAACAATGTGTGTTGTGGAATCAAAGATGAAGACGTTTACCTAGCAGCCTCAACCTCGGTGTCGAATAAACCCAAATAAACATACCTATTACGAAATATTCAAGAATCAAAACTCGTAACAATAACAATATACTAGCATAATAAAGAAAAAAAAATACGTTGTTGTTTTATTTACGAAAGTACTTTTTGCCTAAGAATTGACCCATTCGAGCTTCCCAACGACCACACTTATGCAAAGTGACACCTCTATACTTCGAACTTCCTCGAGGGAAGCCTGTGCTTTGTCGGCGAAGTACGTGCACGAACTCTTCCTTCGTTAAATTCGTCATCTACCAACATATTAAGGTTTTTTATTTATCAATTAATCAGTATATATTGCATTGTTTTTTTTTGGTTATATAGGAGTTACCTGCTTCATGTCATTATCATAATCTTCGATGTTAAAATTGATATCAGCTTCTACACCACGGAATTTAATAGCAGCTCTATCATATGCTCTACATAAGATAATAAGTGTCATTTATAAATTAAAAGATTTTTTGAAATTACATACGTCTTACTAGTATTTTTTAATTATTAAAGAGAGTCTATGGGAGAAAAAACATACCGAGCAGCTGCATGAGCAGTGTCAAATCCACCTATTCAGGGAAAAAATGATTTCATTATTATCATTTTACATTTTTCAACAGCAAAAAAATGAAAAAATCTGAAAAGAGAGTAAAATTACCTAAGTAAACCTGTTTGCCACAGTCCCTGAATTTCAGAGAAACATATGGAAAAATTTAGATTAAGATCTTTGAATATGATTGATTATATCAAATTAAAAGATGAGATTTTTTTACTGTAGTTAAAATACCAAATATGAGACTCCCATCTTCCGGTTCGCCGGTAAAACGTAACGCCTCTATACTGAGAACTCCTTGACCTTGGTCCACGCCGGCTCTTTTTTAACGGCTGTGCCGGCTCCACCACCGCACCAACAGTTGCGGGTTTACCTACCGATGATCCTGTAGCTAGGTCCGACTGAGAGAACTGTACACCAAACCAGTGAGACCGAGGAAAGCTCGACCCGGGACCACCACCACCGTTGTCTCCGACGCTAGATTCCATCTCCGGGAAGAACTGATGGGTTATAAGAGGGTTGTTGGCTCTAACCCGGTTAGGTTCATCATCATCGGATCCATCTTCAATGACTACAGCAGATGAACTTGAGTTTGAGAAAGATCCGACCCGTTTACCCGGTGAAGAATAACAAAACTCTTCAGATTCTTCTTGTCTGACTGTCTGGTGTGGTGAGTCGTTTAGATCCCACATTTTTTTCTTGTTCTAAAACTTTTCTTTCTTGTTTTTGATATTTGGGGTTTCAAACTTCAATCCTCTCTGTGGTCTGATTCTCCTCAAGGTTGTAGTCTAAATAAGAGAGAGAAACCAAAGAAAGAGCTAGAGAGAGAGAGATAGGTGTTTCAGAGTTTGCTTCTACGAAAGCTTTCATTTTTTATCCCTTCCTTTATATTTACTTCCAGCGCCCTTTCTTTCTCTCTCTCTCTCCCCACTTTACTATAATATTATTCTCTCTCTAACCACTTGCTTTCTTTGGAAAAAAGATTATATGCGAAACAATTCCTCGTATTGGAGTTTCTTTATTTTCGTATAAAAATATTTCCACTTTTATTATTATCTATGTATACAAATATCATCACTGATTAATCAAAGATTCCATTAATATGTAATTTCATGTTTTAAGAAACTAAAAGTAGGTCCACGGCTGATTTTGCAAGCAATCTATAAAAGGTATTTTTTGCAAGAAAATGAGTAATTTGATAGATTAATGAACCCACCCCACCACAAGTTTGCTAAAATTTGTATACTTCAGCTCTTGGCACAAAGCTTTTTCTTTGTTTTCTTTTCTTTTATGTATGAATAAAAGTTTAGCGGATACAAAGACAAATAGATCACGTATGAATCTATATATGTTAATGGTGTATATTTATGTACAATAAATAGGTGTTTTCATGATCGGTAAATTAAAATAGATGAGATGTCAAATCCACCTATTCAGGGAAAAAATGATTTCATTATTATCATTTTACATTTTTCAACAGCAGAATACAAAAAAAAATGAAAAAAAAAAACTGAAAAAGAGAGTAAAATTACCCAAGTAAACCTGTTTGCCACAGTCCCTGAATTTCAGAGAAACATATGAGATTAAGATCTTTGAAAATGATTGATTATATCAAATTAAAAGATGAGATTTTTTTACTGTAGTTAAAAAATACCAAATATGAGATTCCCATCTTCCTGTTCGCCGGTAAAACGTAACGCCTCTATACTGTGAACTCCTTGACCTTGGTCCACGCCGGCTCTTCTTTAACGGCTGTGCGGGCTCCACCACGGCAGCAACGGTGGCGGGTTTACCTACCGATGATCCGGTAGCTAGATCCGACTGAGAAAAATTTACACCAAACCAGTGAGACCGAGGAAAGCCTGGCCCGGGACCACCACTACCATCGTCTCCTACGCTAGATTCCATCTCCGGGAAGAACTGATGGGTGATAAGAGGGTTGTTGGGTCTGACCCGGTTAGGTTCATCATCATCGGATCCATCTTCGATGACTACAGCAGATGAACTTGAATTTGAGAAAGATCCGACCCGTTTACCCGGTGAAGAATAAGAAAACTCTTCAGATTCTTCTTGTCTGAATGTTTGGTGTGGTGAGTCGTTTAGATCCCACATTTTTTTTTTTGTTTTAAACCTTTTCTTTCTTGTTTTTGATGTTTGAGGTTTCAAACTTCAATCCTCTCTCTGGTTTGATTCTCCTCAAGGTTGCAATCTAGATAAGAGAGAGAAACCAAAGAAAGAGCTAGAGAGAGAGAGAGATGTGTTTCAGAGTTTGCTTCTACGAAAGCTTTCATTTTTATCCCTTCCTTTATATTTACTTCCAGTGCCCTTTCTTTCTCTCTCTCTCACTCTCTCTCCACTTTTTAATAATATTATTCTCTCTCTAACCACTTGCTTTCTTTGGAAAAAAGATTATATTCGAAACAATTCCTCGTATTGTAGTTTCTTTATTTTCTTATAAAAATATTTCCACTTTTATTATCATCTATGTATACAAACATCATCGCTGATTAATCAAAGATTCCATTAATATGTAATTTCATGTTTTAAGAAAGTAAAAGTCCGCGGCTTGGTTTGGCAAGCAATCTATAAAAGGTATTTTTTGCAAGAAAATGAATAATTTGATAGATTAATGAACCCACCCCACCACATATTTGCCAAAATTTATATACTTTAGCTCTTGGCATGAAGCTTTTTCTTTGTTTTCTTCTTCTTTTATGTATGAATAAAAGTTTAGGGAATACAAAGACAAATAGATCACGTATGAATCTATATATGTTAATGGTGTATATTTATGTACAATAAATAGGTGTTTTCATGATCGGTAAATTAAAATAGATGAGATATTAAGTCATATGCTAAATAAATAATTTTGTTTATATGTTTAATTATAGTGAAGTTTCAAAAACAGCAGTTTCTTGAAGGTAAGCAAGTAATAGGCTCCGACTGTTTTATTATAGGAGTTGTTAGCTATAAAAGACTACTAATATTTATAGTTTGTATATATTGCTTAAGGCCTTATTGGTGTAAGTTTCTATTGCTGTTAAAATACTTTGCCCAAACTTTTACTGTGTCTGAGACCATAAATCGGTTGATCGTTAGCTATATATTTTCTTAATGGGTTGTCGCAACCCGAGCCTTTTTAGATAAATAATGTCCAACGGTTCCAAACTCATATATTAAGCTATACTAATTGTTTACTTGGTTATTTGACATTTTGACTACTTGTTCATACCAACAAATTTTTTTTTTTTTTTTGATAACTAGTTCGTTTCATCAAAAGTTTAGCAACATTTTGTTATTCAATTGTTATTTACAAACGAGTAGTTCTCAATGATATTAGACTATTTTGTTAAGGATAAAATATAGCAAAAACCTTCAAAGAGATTTTTGGGAAAATGTTGTTCCCCAAAATTACACTAGTGGAAGTGATCATATGACATCAAGATTTAGTGCACTGAAACTGATCAAGATTGATACGGTATAATTTATATCCAAAACCTTTAATAGGAAACTATAGTTAACATAGACGAGTTGCAAATAACAAGTTCCTTCTTAAAAATTGCAATGCCCTTATCGCAAATATCCAGATCAACTTGTTGAGAAGTAACCTTTTACAGATCTCATACATTAGTTTAGTGCATATTGTTCAGTTTTGTTGTCTTGGTGTAGCCATAAAGACTACAAATCCTTATAATTATAATAACGATATAACACAGACCCAAAAAATTAAAAAACTAATGCTTTACCTATGTTAACTTGCTAGAAATACAATTCTATATATTTCGGTGTTATTGTATTTTAAAAGAAATTTAGAAACTTTAAGTTACCCCAACCCACCGTAGGCTCGATCGGTGGTCCATTGTCCAGTTCCAATATAATTTCGATTACGTAAAACGAATGCCACAAATCAATCCTTGGGGTTGGTAGCTTGAAATACGACGAGAATACAAGAATACATTACCACTAGATTAAGATCTGCGCCTTGCGCGGAATAAACATTATATATAAAAATTATTTTATGTATTATATATTCTTATATATTATAAAATAATAAATATATATTGAATAATTAAAATCGTCATATTACATATATAAATTAAGATGCGAACAGCTCTCTCTCTCTCTCTCTCTCTCTCTCTCTCTCTCTCTCTCTCTCTCTCTCTCTCTCTCTCTCTCTCTCTCTCTCTCTCTCTCTCTCTCTCTCTCTCTCTCTCTCTCTCTCTCTCTCTCTCTCTCTCTCTCTCTCTCTCTCTCTCTCTCTCTCTCTCTCTCTCTCTCTCTCTCTCTCTCTCTCTCTCTCTCTCTCTCTCTCTCTCTCTCTCTCTCTCTCTCTCTCTCTCTCTCTCTCTCTCTCTCTCTCTCTCTCTCTCTCTCTCTCTCTCTCTCTCTCTCTCTCTCTCTCTCTCTCTCTCTCTCTCTCTCTCTCTCTCTCTCTCTCTCTCTCTCTCTCTCTCTCTCTCTCTCTCTCTCTCTCTCTCTCTCTCTCTCTCTCTCTCTCTCTCTCTCTCTCTCTCTCTCTCTCTCTCTCTCTCTCTCTCTCTCTCTCTCTCTCTCTCTCTCTCTCTCTCTCTCTCTCTCTCTCTCTCTCTCTCTCTCTCTCTCTCTCTCTCTCTCTCTCTCTCTCTCTCTCTCTCTCTCTCTCTCTCTCTCTCTCTCTCTCTCTCTCTCTCTCTCTCTCTCTCTCTCTCTCTCTCTCTCTCTCTCTCTCTCTCTCTCTCTCTCTCTCTCTCTCTCTCTCTCTCTCTCTCTCTCTCTCTCTCTCTCTCTCTCTCTCTCTCTCTCTCTCTCTCTCTCTCTCTCTCTCTCTCTCTCTCTCTCTCTCTCTCTCTCTCTCTCTCTCTCTCTCTCTCTCCACTTTTAATAATATTATTCTCTCTCTAACCACTTGCTTTCTTTGGAAAAAGATTATATTCGAAACAATTCCTCGTATTGTAGTTTCTTTATTTTCTTATAAAAATATTTCCACTTTTATTATCATCTATGTATACAAACATCATCGCTGATTAATCAAAGATTCCATTAATATGTAATTTCATGTTTTAAGAAAGTAAAAGTCCGCGGCTTGGTTTGGCAAGCAATCTATAAAAGGTATTTTTTGCAAGAAAATGAATAATTTGATAGATTAATGAACCCACCCCACCACATATTTGCCAAAATTTATATACTTTAGCTCTTGGCATGAAGCTTTTTCTTTGTTTTCTTCTTCTTTTATGTATGAATAAAAGTTTAGGAATACAAAGACAAATAGATCACGTATGAATCTATATATGTTAATGGTGTATATTTATGTACAATAAATAGGTGTTTTCATGATCGGTAAATTAAAATAGATGAGATATTAAGTCATATGCTAAATAAATAATTTTGTTTATATGTTTAATTATAGTGAAGTTTCAAAAACAGCAGTTTCTTGAAGGTAAGCAAGTAATAGGCTCCGACTGTTTTATTATAGGAGTTGTTAGCTATAAAAGACTACTAATATTTATAGTTTGTATATATTGCTTAAGGCCTTATTGGTGTAAGTTTCTATTGCTGTTAAAATACTTTGCCCAAACTTTTACTGTGTCTGAGACCATAAATCGGTTGATCGTTAGCTATATATTTTCTTAATGGGTTGTCGCAACCCGAGCCTTTTTAGATAAATAATGTCCAACGGTTCCAAACTCATATATTAAGCTATACTAATTGTTTACTTGGTTATTTGACATTTTGACTACTTGTTCATACCAACAAATTTTTTTTTTTTTTTTGATAACTAGTTCGTTTGATCAAAGTTTGGCAACATTTTGATGCAATTGTTATTTACAAACGAGTAGTTCTCAATGATATTAGACTATTTTGTTAAGGATAAAATATAGCAAAAACCTTCAAAGAGATTTTTGGGAAAATGTTGTTCCCCAAAATTACACTAGTGGAAGTGATCATATGACATCAAGATTTAGTGCACTGAAACTAATCAAGATTGATTATAAGGCATAATCTATATCCAAAACCTTCAATAGGAAACTATAGTCAACGTATAGATGAGTTGAAATAACACGTTCCTTATTAAAAGTTGCGATCCCATATGGCAAGTATACAGATCAAATTGCTAAGAAGTAATCTTTTCCAGATCTCATACATTAGTTTAGTGCATATTGTTCAGTTTTGTTGTCTTGGTGTAGCCATAAAGACTACAAATCCTTATAATTATAATAACGATATAACACAGACCCAAAAAAATAAAAAACTAATGCTTTACCTATGTTAAATTGCTAGAAATGCAATTCTATTTCGGTGCTGTTGTATTTTTTTCTTAGAAACTTTAAGTTACCCCCACCCCACCATAACCTCGATCGGTTGTCCATTGTCCAGTACAAATATAAATTCGATTACGTAGAACAAGTGGCGCAGAACAGATCAACCCTTGGGGTAGCTTGGAAATACGAACACAATACAAGGATACATGCATATATACAAAGTGAATAATTACATTTAAAAATAAATAAAAGAAATTTCTTTGGTAATAGAGAAGTATCAAAAAAAGGAAAAAGGAATTATGAGAAGAAAAGGAAAATGTTACCAGAAAAGATCAATCCCTTAGTACGGACAAACTGAGGGGTCCACTTTTTCCGTCTTTCATCCACCAATGCTCTTTCGTTTCATCTCTTACCTCGTATTTTTATCTCACGCGCTCACTTACGCAAGTGTTACTCAATCCCTCCTTCCGTCCGCGCGTGCTTGCCACCAACTCGGATCCGAGAGGCCGTTTAGTTTCTTCTGACCACAATGCTGGAGCCAACTATACTTTTAGTTTTGTAATAAGATTGGATTGTTAGATTCGTATATTTGTTGCGAGAGAAATCGTCATGCTTCACATCATCTTCATCATTTTCTATTCTTAAAAATCCTTAAAAATCCAAAAATCAGTTTTGTTTTTTAAATAGAATCCTCCGCAATAATCAATAAGGAAATAAAAGTATTTTTAATAAGAGAAAAGAAAACAATGCAAGTGAAAAATACAAATGGCGAGATAGATGAAGGAGAAGTACTGGTGTCCGAAAGGGAAACATACAATTTTATTTCGTGGTGTAGCTGGGTCCAGAAGAAAAGATTGTGGCTAACAAAAATATATACAAAAAAGTTGCCAAGTACCTACGTCGTGAAATTACCACCGAGTTCATGGAATAGAAATCCAAGAGTTCAATGTTTGCAACTTTGCATCAGTGTATTTATTTCTTTTTCTAAATGTTTTTTTTTTGCTTAAATTCTTTATGCAAATATTAATATAAATTCGTCAAATGTTTCTGATTTTTTAAAATCATATAAAGTTGCCACTAGTTTTTTAATTACAACCACACATATTTTCTATCATTTATTTATTTCTTTAACAGTCTACAAAATTGTTTCGAGACCAGAATTTTTTATGTATTTATTTTCGATTCTTTTATATGCTAAAAACTAATAAGCAAAACCAGTGACATGCAAATGCAATAATATCTTTAACCTATGCACCTAACAAGCTTTTTACATGTGACACGTTGTACATATTTTGAGTGGGATGCGATAACAAACATTCCAATAATGGCTTTCGTTGAACATGTTGCTTTCCTCAAGTGGAAACTACTGCTCTCTCTCTCTCTCTCTCTCTCTCACAAACCCATATGCATTATTATTAGCATTAGAGGCTTGATTTGTTAGAGATGTGATATGTCTGTGGCTTGATCTTATACGTACATAATCATATCTTTATGTACACAGTATATAAATATATATAATATTACAAAACATATATGTTTATGCTTTTTATGTTGATAATAATTAAAGCCCACGGCCCACCTTTCAGAGAGATACTCTGTCTCTTATAACTCTGTTCAACAAAAGGCCCACAAAGGACCATTATTATTCCCAATCACCTCGTGATTTCTGTGTGTGTAAAACTACAACAAAATGTGTCCAGATAAAACAAAACTAAAGAGAACAAAAGTGTTTGATCAAAAAAAAAAGGAACAAAAGTAAAATTCTCATTTTCCGCTGATATTATTAGACCTTTATACTCTCCGTTATGCGACATATATGATACGACAAAAATGTACTAAAAGAAGAGTTATTATTGAATGTAAGATTAAGTAAAAGTACAATCGACACCGTGGGAAATCATTTATACAATCTATAGACTTATTTGATGTCGAAAACAAATATAGGCTTTTATTATTCTGTTTCCTTAGAAAATAAATACAAATTACGTCCACACAAGCCCCAATGATATCACATGTATATGTTAATATGCGTAGTACATTAACCAAAACATAAACAAAAGAATTAATGCTATATCCACCTCATTCTACTTGCCTATGTGTTCACATAGCGTGGACGAGTAACAATAAATTCAGTTTCTTAGTACATAATTGAATCTCATATATTTAAAACGTTTAAAAATAATTATCCCGAAAGTATGTCATAAATGATGCAGAAAATATCAGCTACTCTAGAACTAATATATCTACGTAGAATGTGCGAATTAATATACCCAACTAGTAGTTTGGATTTAATGGTATTGATTCGATGCGAATCAAAACTGTGGATCTTGTTTGGTAATGGGTAAATATACTCATAAGCCACTGGCATAATATGATAATATCATATACAACGTTGTAGTAACTTACAACGTTATTATATATTTAGGAGATAAGGATTTACAACCGGTGGCGGAGCCAGCCACACTTCTAGATATGTCTAATTTTAAATTTACAAATCTTGGAATCGCAATCAAGTCCGAGAATAACGAACGTGGAAAACATCGGACGGTATCGATAGAATCTCGATTTGTGAGTTGTCCAAATCTTGTTATAAGCTTTCCAAATATCCTCAAGTAGGATTCGTTCAATGTGATATTGTTATCGTTCAATGTGGGGGCCATGTGAACGAGCTGATAGTGGAGGATACTCCTCGATGTCTTCACGGTAGATATTTTTTTTTATGTTCAAAATTGTAATTTGTTTTTATTCTTTTTAATACAATTGGATGCGACTCGTGGTAGCTAACTAATTTTCTACGTAACTAATGTATGTATAAGAAAATGTTAGATTAGCTAACATTCTTCAAAAAAAAAAAAAGGAAATCCTTTATAAAAAATAGGAAAGCCTTTGTTAAAAGATGTCGGAATAGAAACATATGTAGAGAATTTGACTTGTTTGTCAATAAAATCGAATATTATTAGTAATCAATGGAAAATAAATAAATGAAGGGTAAATCACTGTATAGGCTGAGGATAAATTAATAATTAGGGTTAAATTTTTGAGAGGAGAACAAAAAAAATCTAAAGGAGACGACAAAAAAGGGACAAAGGAAAACACGTTATTTATGTTGTTAGAAAAAAGAAGGAAAACACGTTAATGTACAAATATAGAAAGGAGTCAGGAACTTAGGTACGATGTCCATACGTTTTGCGGTCCAAAGACTTTCCGTTTTTGTAAATCTTTGAAATTAACCCCCCACTGGTTTTCCCAAACATCATTTGACACCGACGACACACACAAAACACTTACTTTTTAATTATGTTTTTGTTATTAATTGGTACTGTTTTGAAACCACACCCAAATACTAGTACGGTCCCATTTGCAATAATTCACGTTAGTTAATGGAGGGACCAACGAATTGTTCCAACTTTTCAAGTTTTCACCAATATGGGAATCATTTCCTCTTTCCCTTTTATTTTGCTTTTAATTTGTTTCGATGTTTCAGACAAAATAAATAAATCAGTGATGGACGGATAGACAGGGCCTAACTCAGGTCAAGGCAAAGAGAAACACATGCAGTATGATTCTTTCGGTTTTTTTTAAGTCGGATGAAAATATTTCATCAAGGGTAGTTGGCAACTAACATATTTTAAAACGACAAGTTTTAAAAAACAACAAATTACTGAGTTTCACTAAAATAGCATGTTTTATATTCCGTTTTGGAAGAACTAAAATATCTCATCAAGGATAGTTGGTAACCAACAAATTTGCATGTAAAAATATTAGTATGAAAGAACGACGGACGAGGAGACTTTATCTAGTGATTATTAAGTTTGAAAGATAAAATATACAGGTTTTGCATTCATTGTCTATGCATCAAAATATTTATTTGCTTTGTATAACAATTAGATCGTATATCGTGATTATATGTGCTCCTGTGTGGATTATTTAGTAAGTCCTCTTTTTTTTTTTGAACACTTTAGTAAGTCCTCTATAAATTATACCTACGCCATATACCATCTCTGCTGGGTTAATTAAAATAGAGTTCGGCTCTAGCTACAATATTCCACCTAGCGTGTGATTTAAATGGACCACGACTCGGGTCTTGATGAAGAAAATGACATCGATATGCTTTTACTAGTTTTGACTCAAATGAAGAAAAAAAATTAATAGTGGAATATTATAAACTTGGTGAAGTCGTTAACAAGCCAGTATAGCACAGAAAGATCAGAAGGACCACCACTTAAACAACTTGAGCGATTATAAAGCAACAAATTGAGTGTTATTGAAGGCAAGATCATTTGGGTATTAAGCAAAAAAAAAAGGATCATTTGGGTATAATCGAAGTTTTAGGTTGGTTTTCGTCCACTCAAAATTGTACGTCATTGCATAATAACTCATATCAAACTAGTTAACATGCTCTCTTGCATTCAATAGAATGGATCCGACATTTTGTATTGGCGGCAAGCAAGCCTTCAAATTTTCACCAATCAACATGTATTTGAATTGTCTGGCCCAAAAACCAACAAAACTAAAGATCCAATTTAAAAGTACGTAGAGGTGTCTGGTTCGAATTTCTTAATTTATCGGTTTGAATTATAAACCGGTTTGTTTTTTTTTTGAACAACAAACCGGTTTGGTTAAAATGAATTAAAAAGAAAAAAGAGAGTCACGGTTCTTCGCTTTTCCCAATACAAACGCAGAGATATCGTGATCTTCGCTTAACTCTATCACTTCCGGTGATCTCTCTGACGTTCAATGGACGCCGTAGTCCATGCTTGTCCACTCTCCATCACGCGCCTACGCGCACCGCCGTCCGCTTCTTCACCAACTCTTATCCCGCCGAGAGTCCTCTCCATCCACTCCGTATTCTCTCCCACTCTCAGCTCCCTCTCCAAATCCCGAGGTCCTTCACCTTCCGCTGCCGGCGCCACGTTTATGGCGAAGTCCTCTTCGGTATGCTATTATTTTTTTTTTTCGGTATGCTATTTTGCGTCTTAGGTTTTAGCGAATTGTGATAGATCAGGTTGTTTAGGTTATTAGATTCGTCTCTTTTTCAGTAGGTTTGAATGTATACTTAGATCGAACATGGCGAAGTTGAACAAGGAGATAGTGACCACATATGGGGCATTTGATCTTATAATTGGATTGAATAAGTGTTTTACAAGTAACTAAGGGGTTTGGTTCGAGCTTATAGGATGTATTTTTTTTGAGTGTTACTGTAGCCAAGAAGTGGAGTGTACACTGTTGGTGAGTTCATGACCAAGAAGGATGACTTGCATGTGGTCAAACCTACCACCACTGTTGATGAAGGTATCACTGATGTGGTTGAATTATAAATTTGAATTCACAAAATGACTGTTACTGTAACCAAGAACTGATGTGTTGTTATGTCACATTTATCTTACATTAATTCAAAATAAAATTATATGAATTTATGTATATATATAGATAGTTCCTGTATTCATAGTTTTTTAATTTTGCTGTTTTCTGTCCCGTTTCTGTCTCGGTGCAACATAGGGTATCAGATTGCTTGAAACATGCGATGCTGTGTTTTTGTAATTTAATTTTGTAACATCTCTTTTGTTCCCTTCTCTACAGCCCTAGAAATCCTTGTGGAGAATAGGATTACAGGATTTCCTGTGATAGACCAAGACTGGAAGCTGGTCAGTATCCACTTTTGTATGCCTACTCATGGAAGTTAACTTTAAGTCTAAACCTAATCCTTGTTGCTGCAGGTTGGACTTGTTTCAGATTATGATTTGTTGGCTTTGGACTCTGTCTCTGGTAAATGGGCCAGCTAACACCACCTAAATGTATTTGGTTTCCTTTGTTTTCAACGATAATTTTAATTTCGGTGGAGAAAGATGAAAGCTACTTGATCACATGGTGGTATAAGATAGAAATATCAATGTTATGATGATGACCTTGTATCTCGTTAGTTGCGAGATAGCACGCTCAACTGTGAAATGATCAAAAAGCTTTCTTCTCTAACCCCTGAAATCTTATTTGCTGTTTTTTCTTGCTTATCTATATAGGTAGTGGAAGTACAGAAAATGCCATGTTCCCTGAGGTTGACAGCACCTGGAAAGTATGTGGCCCTCTCTCTTCCCTATTAACATCTTTGAACCTGAATGCTTTCTAAATCACTCGATTCATATTTTGTTCTCAATATGCTCATTATCAAGCAGTAGATAGTGTGTGAATTGAACTTTATGCAGAAGTTGTTTTGACTAATTGACGCAATTGCCATTGCACATAGTTTCAGCTAATTACAATTCTGCTCAGTTCTCTTTACAAAGTTATGTTAATGTTACATTCAATTCCCTAGTTTTAAGTAGACTGAACTCTATGCAAGGGGTTTAAATTTTGACATGATAAAACTTCTCAAATGAATTGTTTCTACATATTTTCTTGGTTTTTTTTGTATCTTGTAATGTTCTTGTGTCGTATCATTTGCAGACTTTCAATGCAGTGCAAAAGCTACTGAGCAAAACCAATGGGAAGCTTGTTGGAGATTTAATGACACCAGCTCCAGTTGTTGTTGAGGAAAATACCAACCTCGAAGATGCTGCTAAGTTACTGTCTTACCTCTTATTCTCAATGCCGTCATTTATTCTCTTCCATCTTGCATTCTTTTCTAACTTGATCTTCTTGTTGTTTTTCTCACTAGAATCTTGCTAGAGACCAAATATCGCCGGCTCCCTGTGGTAGATTCTGATGGCAAATTGGTAAGAGAGATTTAACATTCTACCCCATCTCACACTTGGTTTGAATTTACATAATCTTTTGCATGCATCACTTATCCTTTTTATATTCCTCCAAATAAAAGGTTGGTATTATCACAAGAGGAAACGTGGTTAGAGCCGCACTTCAAATAAAGCGCACTGGTGATAGGAACGCTTGAATAAGATTTAAACTTAAGCCAAGAAAATAGGTTGTAGAGAGGAAATCAACATGGATCAAACATTATTCAGATAATAAGAGTACTCAACAGTGTACCTTGTACTAGACTTATATTAGACCTATAACTTGTATTACAAGAGTTCCGCATCTTATGTCGGTCACAAGGAACTCAGCTTTTGTTGAACTCTGTCTGGTAAGTGGTAAGTACACTACTTACAGAATCGGCTTCTCTTTTTGTTTGATAGGTTATTGGCTGTCAGATTCTTTGGGTATTTGATTCTCATTCAATTATGGTTTAAAAATTATACTTAAATTTATTAAAAACAATTTTTAAAATTACTTTAGCAGTTAGGATTATAGAGATAGAGCTTTAGTTGTTAAATTAGACCCACTTACCATATTTGCTTTGTAGGGCACTCTCTGTCTCTGCTGCTCCATCTCTTAACTCGAAACACTCACTTCTGTTTCCTTAAGTATCCTCCTTCTTCTGCGTGTTTCCATCCGAATTTTAAATACTCTACATAACATCATACTAACTGTAATAGAGTAATTTTGAACACAACCAAACATTTAACAACCTTTTAAATTTAGAAAGGAGTGATTGAGTGTAAACTATTTATGGAAAAACATATCATTACACTAGTAGTAGTAGTAAAATCAGTAATCACAAACTCCGTAAGGAGGTTCATGTTAGCAACCCCCGTGCATCATAAAGACAAACATTCTATAAAAAACTCAAACTTCTACAACGTTTTTTTTTTGTGTGGATTCATTTCCTAATCGTCATCAGAAGATTCCGGGTCGGGTAATTTGTTTAAATCGACCGCTTCCCATGACCCGTTACACCTCTTAAACCCTTCCTTACTACTACACTCATGCTGACCATCATTAAGACGACAATCACTATGATTAACACTATGATCATCATCCACGTAACCATGATTACCACGTTGATGTTGTTGATGATGATGGTGACGATGCCCTCCCGCCGCTTCTAACGCGTCCACTTGCGCTCCAACCTCCGCCGCTTTTCTCCTTATGTAAGCCGCCGACATATCCCCACCACCGTTTCCCCCTGCTACCGTAACGCCGGCTAAAAGCTCAGGGAAGTTAAGCCGAGCAGACGGACCTCGGAGATAGAACACCGCCGTATCGTAAGCTCTCGCCGCCGCCTCGGGAGTTGAGTAGGAGCCAAGCCAGATCCTAGACCGTTTGTTAGGCTCTCTAATCTCCGCCACCCACTTCCCCCACTTCCTCATCCTTATCCCTTTATACTGTTTCTCTCTCTTCCTCGTCGCCGCCGCCGCAACCGTCGAAGTAGGAACAGCCGCCGCCACTTCCATCACTGTCTCCATATGGGTTTTCGACGGAGATTCCAAGAAACCACGAAAGAATCAACTTTCTTTCCGATCTAGAGACTTTTAAATAAGCTGAAAGATTTAGAGAAGAAGAGCAAGAAGATGTGAAAGTTTACGGCGAAGCGATTACATGCGGAGGGAGGTTGATGAACACGTGGGCCAAGAAGAGATGAGAGGAACACGAAACAGCATAAGAGAAGTTCAAAAAACCACTGACACTAATCTCTTAACCACTTTTGCATATATATTTTCTTTACTTTTATTTTCGTTTCTCTCTATTTATATTCTTATAAGACAGAGACAACAATCTCATCTTCCCTGACAATATATATACACACATATAGCTAAAATAGTATTTATTATTAAATGAGTCTTTATTGTTTGGACGGAATTAAAATATTAGTGTCAAAATACACTCATGCACCTTATTTTAATAAGCTCGTCGGCTCTCTCCATTGGACGGCTATAAAATTAATTTCTATATAGTATAACAAAATGATTTTAATTCAACATTTGAATATACCTCAACTCATAATTTATTTTGTAGAAGTTTTATGCCAGTTTATTATTCATTCCTCTCTAATTGATAAACAGCTATAATCGTTTTCTAAATTAAATTACGTTATACAAACTTAAATACAGATTGAGTTATATATTGGACTATGTAGTTGTAATTGTCAAATGCTACGGTAAAGCTTAACCAAATAAAAAGAAATTTTGAGAATACAAGTGAACAAAGGATATTTATTGATTGCATGGAATAGGAATAGTATTGACGTAGGGAGGTGGGTCGTTGTTGTGGAATTTTGGAAACAATAATAAATGGGAGTTTTAATTTAAATTGTACTACTATGTTTTGAAGATTATACAGAAATGTTCAAGCAATAATACGATTAATTTACTTACTAATTTATTAGTTGCATTAAAATATTAAATGGGGAAGAGGCGGTAATGACACGCGTGTCTCCTTCTGTTCTGGGGACAAGTTAGTGGGATTTCTGAAGTGTTTTGTTTTGTCTTTTCTTATCTCCTATGTTTATTAGTTTTGTCTTATTTTATAATTTCAATATTTTATGAAAAATATAATTTGTTTAAGGATTTATGAACAATCATTATGTATAATACCTATAGATGTAATAGCCACTTTCTACCACTCCTTGTTTTTTTGTTACCATTTGGAACTTGCTCAGTTTTCCAAATTTTCTTAAATTGAGGTTATGATTAAATTTTGAAATTTCGTGTGGTGATCCGTGGTCCGTGATCCAACCTTATGTAGTTCAACCGAAAAAAGTTGTACTATGAATCCCAAATCGTGAGCATTATCTAAATTATTGAATCAACAAAATGTCCTTAGTCACAGTAATCTCTAGAAAGTTTTCTTACAAGAATAGAATATTTTTTTCTAAAAATATCAAAATAAAAAGTTTAGGTCGGTGCTCGGTGGACATTGTATATGGCATTTGGAAATAGACGTTCTATCCACGCAATAGCGATGTACTTGATTTTATTATGATCTCAAATGTCCTTATATGAGAAGATTAAATCTACTATATCCTTCAATAATCTCAATATCTTTCATCAATTAATGAAAACCCAAATCAAATCCTCCCTCCCTTTTTCAAAACTAAACATAAATCCCCCCTATGGATTAGTGAACCCATGGGTAAATATTTAAATTCTATAGTTTTTAAATTCGGAAAAAATATTTAAAATCGTTTTTAATTATATTTTGATGATTTTCGTCGAAAATATGAAAAAAGAGTTTTTAGATTTTTGAAATATTTTTATCAAATTCTATAAATCAAATAAAAAATATTGACATTTCCAGTTTAATTTTATGATTTTTTGTTTGACATATAAAATTAAAATAAAAAATGGGAGAGATTTGAGATTTAATTTTCTCATCTAAGGGCAGTAGAGACAATTACTCTTTATTATATGCCCTTCTAAATACAATCCTTTCTCCTTTGGATATGGGGTTTTAGGCCATAATCGTCATTCAGAGGATATATTTACACTTCGCAGCATAAGGCTAGTTTTGTGATAATCTCAAATGGAAAGTAATTATTTGGAAACAGTTAAAATGGAAACAGTGAAACTATATGACCAATCATATTTTACAATATATTTTACAAATAGTATACTTATTTTAAAATTCTGTTTTAGTAATATTTAGGATAAAGTAGATTTTAAAATCTTTGTTTTTTGCCCAAAACATTTTATTTCTCTATTTCATTTTAGTTGTCATTTTAAATTTATGCACACCAATTAAGAAATATTTAATTTTGCATATTTCTAAAATAAAATATCATTATTTACATATTTAACTATATTTTAACCAATAGAAAAATAAACTGAAAAATATTATTAATAAATTTTGTATTGAAATTTTAAAATGATATTTATTTTGAAATAAAAAATTATACTGTAGAATGACAATTCAACTGAAACGGAAGGAATATATTATAAAGGGATATATTATTTGGAAAAAGCGAATGTCTTAATCTTTGGTGTCCAATGCCCGAGCCACACCACACAATGAGAACAATTATATTCTAAGCCTGAACATTATAGCACCAAGCTAATCAAATATAGTCATAATTCATATTTTTGAAAACTTGAATGCGTTGTAGATCGACTTTTCTATTGGAACCGACCATGTGTGTTTGCGTGTTATTTTACTTGTTATTTCTGTGTGTCAATTCAATCGTTTACTTATAGTGCTGGGCATTCGGTAAGAACCTGCACCGACATTTTCGGTTTTTTTTCGTTTGACATCCCGTTGAAACTATAATAGATCAGCGAATTCTAAACAGCTAATTGGTTTTCAGTTCGGTTGCAAATAAAAAGGATATATCAATCAAAAAAAAACTAATTTTTATTTATTTAATTTATTGATTTTCTACCAAATTAACCGAAGTTAGATATATACCGATTTCAGTTTAATTAGATTTAATAATAACATCTAAAACTGAACTGAGTTACTCAAATTCGAACTAAATCGAATTACAATTTAATCTGGTTTACTTTGGAAAAATTATTTAAAATAGAAAAACCAGAAAATCGAATAAACCGATCCCAAATGTATATACCAGATGCCCAAACTCTAGTGCTGACAGTGATCTTATCATTTGGTTTTAATACATTGGTTTAGATATATGTGTTCTAAATCAAATATGTGCATCGTTGGGTTTAAATGTATATATATATATATATATATATATATATATATATATATTTTTTTTTTTGTTGTCAAATAAACATTTATTCTTGAAAATCAGATATTAACGGGTTGAATTTTCTCTATTTCAGTATTTTTTGTTAAAATCTGTTTCAGTATTTTACAGCATATTTTCCTCTATATAATTTTTGTTTGGCCAGTACGTCACCAAAAGCGTTTTTACGTGTGATGTCATAAGATGGCTTGGATTCTTACGTACAAGTAGGTCCATTTTGCACATAAATATTATGTGACCGACATTGAATTCATGACAAACGTAAATCGTAAAGGTTTAAGATTGGTTATATATATGAAGCCATCACATCACGTACACCACAATTTCTTACTTTTGCTAGTATTACTTCATAACCGTGAATCCGTGACAAAAGTACCACAAGCATTTTATAGCAAGACATTTTTAGCAGAAAACTATTTGTTTAACAGAAAGTTTCGGATCTTTCCTATACATCTATCCGTATGGGGCAAGGCTCAGACTACATATTTTAGAGCATCCATATAAGTAAGTTTTTCACCAGAATCATTCATCAATATATTAATATTCAATCAGAGATTCTACTCTAGTTAAATATGAATATATTGATGAATGACTGAATTGTTCCTAGTACGGTATGTGTTCCAAGTTACTCTCTATGCCATATGGAGGGAATGAGACCAGCGTAAGCATGGAGTAAGTCCAATAACATCTGGACAGCTAATTCAAATGGTGGACAAGATTGTTTGCAACAAGTTCTCATCTATCCGTGACAAGGCACATAGAAAGATTAATTAAATGGTTTGCAACTTCGATAGCTACTTAAAGCTTAGCTTTTGATTAGCTTTTGATTAAAAACATTTATTCTTGAAAATCAGATATTAACGGGTTGAATTTTCTCTATTTCATTTTAGTTGTCATTTTAAATTTATGCACACCAATTAAGAAATATTTAATTTTGCATATTTCTAAAATAAAATATCATTATTTACATATTTAACTATATTTTAACCAATAGAAAATAAACTGAAAAATATTATTAATAAATTTTGTATTGAAATTTTAAAATGATATTTATTTTGAAATAAAAATTATAATCGTAGAATGACAATTCAACTGAAACGGAAGGAATATATTATAAAGGGATATATTATTTGGAAAAAGCGAATGTCTTAATCTTTGGTGTCCAATGCCCGAGCCACACCACACAATGAGAACAATTATATTCTAAGCCTGAACATTATAGCACCAAGCTAATCAAATATAGTCATAATTCATATTTTTGAAAACTTGAATGCGTTGTAGATCGACTTTTCTATTGGAACCGACCATGTGTGTTTGCGTGTTATTTTACTTGTTATTTCTGTGTGTCAATTCAATCGTTTACTTATAGTGCTGGGCATTCGGTAAGAACCTGCACCGACATTTTCGGTTTTTTTTCGTTTGACATCCCGTTGAAACTATAATAGATCAGCGAATTCTAAACAGCTAATTGGTTTTCAGTTCGGTTGCAAATAAAAAGGATATATCAATCAAAAAACTAATTTTTATTTATTTAATTTATTGATTTTCTACCAAATTAACCGAAGTTAGATATATACCGATTTCAGTTTAATTAGATTTAATAATAACATCTAAAACTGAACTGAGTTACTCAAATTCGAACTAAATCGAATTACAATTTAATCTGGTTTACTTTGGAAAAAATTATTTAAAATAGAAAAAACCAGAAAATCGAATAAACCGATCCCAAATGTATATACCAGATGCCCAAACTCTAGTGCTGACAGTGATCTTATCATTTGGTTTTAATACATTGGTTTAGATATATGTGTTCTAAATCAAATATGTGCATCGTTGGGTTTAAATGTATATATATATATATATATATATATATATATATATATATATATATATATATATATATATATATATATATATATATATATATATATATATATATATATATATATATATATATATATATATATATATATATATATATATATATATATATATATATATATATATATATATATATATATATATATATATATATATATATATATATTTTTTTTTTTGTTGTCAAATAAACATTTATTCTTGAAAATCAGATATTAACGGGTTGAATTTTCTCTATTTCAGTATTTTTTGTTAAAATCTGTTTCAGTATTTTACAGCATATTTTCCTCTATATAATTTTTGTTTGGCCAGTACGTCACCAAAAGCGTTTTTACGTGTGATGTCATAAGATGGCTTGGATTCTTACGTACAAGTAGGTCCATTTTGCACATAAATATTATGTGACCGACATTGAATTCATGACAAACGTAAATCGTAAAGGTTTAAGATTGGTTATATATATGAAGCCATCACATCACGTACACCACAATTTCTTACTTTTGCTAGTATTACTTCATAACCGTGAATCCGTGACAAAAGTACCACAAGCATTTTATAGCAAGACATTTTTAGCAGAAAACTATTTGTTTAACAGAAAGTTTCGGATCTTTCCTATACATCTATCCGTATGGGGCAAGGCTCAGACTACATATTTTAGAGCATCCATATAAGTAAGTTTTTCACCAGAATCATTCATCAATATATTAATATTCAATCAGAGATTCTACTCTAGTTAAATATGAATATATTGATGAATGACTGAATTGTTCCTAGTACGGTATGTGTTCCAAGTTACTCTCTATGCCATATGGAGGGAATGAGACCAGCGTAAGCATGGAGTAAGTCCAATAACATCTGGACAGCTAATTCAAATGGTGGACAAGATTGTTTGCAACAAGTTCTCATCTATCCGTGACAAGGCGCACATAGAAAGATTAATTAAATGGTTTGCAACTCGATAGCTACTTAAAGCTTAGCTTTTGATTAGCTTTTGATTAAAAACTTTTATTCCAATATAACACCAAGTGTAAAACGGTTTTTTTAATTTGAATTATTTTAACATTTTTCAAAAAAAAAAATTTAATTAGAGATTCATTCTAAAAAATTGAAAAACTTATGTAAAAATCTTTTAAATAAAAGATTTTGACATAATTTCTCAGCTTTTATGAGAAACTACCTAATTAAATATATAATTGATGAAAATTTTGGTAAAAGATTCACCAATACGAATGATTTCAGATCATCTACACTCATCGATCTCCTAATATAAAATGAACAACAATATTATATTTGCATTTTAATAAATTTTATCATATAATTATTTACTTTTTAAACAGATGTACCAATAAAAAATATAAAAACGAGTGGTTAATTTCTCAACCTTTTCTAACAGTTTCTCAGCAACATTTTTATTTTTATATATTTTCTCTCACTGTTTTATTAATAAATATCTTTGAAAACTTTTCTTGATATTCCAACTAATGTAGTTAGGATATTTCCAACCTCACTATATAATTCACTACAAAATAGAATTTAGAATAAAAATGATTCTATTCTATTCTATTTTAATCCATAATGGAATAAAAATGGATTTGCTCTATAAATAAAAAAAATGTTTAAATTCCATTTTTTACTTAAAATGGGTAAGTCTGGAGCAAAATTCAACTTCATTATAAAATTACTCTATTTTAAAAGAAATATGAAATTTTACAGAGATGCTCTAATCTTGCAAAACTACTTAGTTAACATTTATTTGTATATTTGTATTTACTTCTTGTATTTATAGTTTGTTCAAGACCTGAACGTATTCTTTTATTTCGCAAACTAATCTTTTTGTTTTGAATAAATTGATATTCTGTATTTATTCAGATTCATATGATATTTTAGTTTCCCTTCTACATAAATGATTTATTACTAGTTATAAGATATGTTTCGGCTATTAAGTAGATACAGTGTGTTTTCCCAGCCGGGTTAAAAACAACAAATGACAGTTTCTCATAACAATCGTTAGGTTTTGCAGACTTTATATACTTCTGTTTTCATATATATAAATTTTTGCACACTTTACACACTTCTGTTTACATTTGTAAAGGTTACTGTCTTTTATTTTACCATTTATAATTTGCCACATGTAATGATGTATGTCATTTTTTATAAATTATCTCTGATGATCTATGACTCTTTTGTATTCTTCTTATTTTCTCCCTTATTTTTTACGTTTTTATATACTCCTTCCGTTCTTATATATTCTATTAGTTTTAGAGATTTTCTTTTAGAAATATTAAAAGTAAAATTAAAAATATGATTGGTCATTGGTTCTTTTCACTCTTTAATTAAATGATAAAGACATAACAATGCTTTTCTAAATATTTGTGCCTTTAGGCAACATTACTTATAATTTAAAATAGAGAGAGTATTAGTTTATCCAATGCTTACCCGTCGATTTGTTGTTATTTAACTAGCATTCCCGTTGCAAGAATTTTGATGCTTTTTTAATAAGAATTTTGATGCTTACTTTTGGTAATAAAATAAAACATAAACTAGAGAAAAGAAAGAATCTTTATATAAAAGTCTTATTATATGAAAGACTTTATCATAAGTTTCTCAAACTTTTGAAACATTCTTCTACGAAAATATTATTAGTTTTGGTGAGAATTTTTCTTTTAGATACCTAGATACAGATGGCCTTATATCAATACTTTTGTTTGGGTCGGTGTGGCATCTGGCTACTTACAAGAGAATTCAATAGTTTTTGTTGTTGTAGCAACAGTCAATAATTTGTTGGATTAAAATACATACCAAAAACATCAAATACATAACTATTTTTATATAAGAATATGATTAATGCAGGTTTCTTATGGAATGTCTCTCAGTGAAAATAAGAGACAGACTCTTTTGGCTCCAGGTAATCATGGCCTACTTTGTTTACATGATAAATGTTTTCTTTTATCTCGATATAATAATAAAAACATAAAGACAGATCACTTGACAAACGTGAAACTGTTTCACATTCACTCGGAGCATAATTTAGTAAAATGCTAACGTTTATCTCCAAATTATTCTAAGGTTAGAAAGTTTCTAAGGTTGATTACTCAATACAGCGTCATAACAAAAGCTGTTAATATCATTATTTTCTTTATTTTTTTTGTCAAAAAAAAAGCAGTTAATATCTCGACATCACTTTTCATTTTCTTATTTTGGATGCTAGTGAATAGTTAACATTTGTCTTCATATCATAATTCATGCTAATACTAAGCGTATATCGTATAAATAATAATGCAGTGGGGATTAGCTGTGAACTGGTTGGCACATGAACGTGCCGATTACCCAATATTCCAATATTATTCAAAACTTTATTTTATCTTTTGGGAGACATACAACAGAAACAAACACTTGAATCGGTAAGGGACCACAAACATATTTAGTTTACGTACATTTTTATTCAACCATGATAATTCCGTAGTAGACGTAGACATATATAGTGGATCCATGATCCATCAATTTTCAGTGATGGACTTAGAAAGTTAAAAGAGACACTCGTGCCTTTTCTCTCGATTTGGAGTCATTTGATACATAGAACGTGTATCTGTAAATACCGTATGAGTCTACTACACACAAATGTATGCTTACGCAGTTTGAAATATTGAATCGTTTTTACCTGATGCACGGATAACTCACTATATCAGACGTGGGGTTACATATGAACCTAAAGGCTTGCAGTTGCAGGTATTTTCAGCCAAGTCAAAAGGAATTCTTGTTTTTGGTTTAAAATGTATTAAATCCATTTTAGCAAAAAAATGTATTAAATCCAGTTTTATTACATAGGTGCGTCGGTCGAAATTTACGTCATGGCTTAGACAAATAATAATTTGCGATTTTCATACACTGCTTCTACTAGTCAATGTCTCCACTCCACAATCATCGTTACTATAATATCATTAAAAAAAGCCGATGTATCATCGTCATCATTCATACACCCTTCTTTCGGGATGTCTGAATTTTACCTTATATATTTATATGATGATAACCTACGTATTCTATTTTTATACGGACGCATGTGACAACAAAAGACTATATTTTCAATTGAAAAAACATTTTATTAGTTTATTATTAACTTCTGAAAATCGAACTGCATTAAGAGTTTTTTTTTTAATCAAACATAAGATAGAGTTCTATCAACAACAAAACTAAACGTAAAATAAAAGTTAGAAGACTACTTAAAACTTAGACTTATCGATGTCCGGAATACCTCGTCATATGTAATTAACAGAGGATAATAGTAAAGAATTCATTTATGAGTTATACTAATTAGTTTCTAACCTAATTAGTGATTTACAGTAGAGCATCCAAGCACATCAAAAGTTTTGACTTTATTAAAGCCGAAGAAGGAAAATGAAAATGAAATGACACAAAGGGTAAGAAATGAAACTGTAAAACTAATGTAGAGAACAAAGCGCACATGTGAAAATCGTGAGCTGCTAAAGGGAGATGTATACACCTAAAAAGCTTACTATTTTAAAAGCAATTATTGAGCTGCGTTTGTCAAAGATCGTAGGTAAAGTCACATTATATTTGTCCAAAATCTGGTTATTCGGCGTTTCACTACTTAACTTATCACATGCGACAACTGCATTATTGAAACTAAATGATTTGACTTGTTATACACCTACATTGTACCTCTATAAATATAAAACTCAATACCATCTCTAACTTGACTTTTTAAACAAGTTTATCTTTTCTTTTTTTGTCAAAAAAAGCAGTTAATATCTCGACATCACTTTTCATTTTCTTATTTTGGATGCTAGTGAATAGTTAACATTTGTCTTCATATCATAATTCATGCTAATACTAAGCGTATATCGTATAAATAATAATGCAGTGGGGATTAGCTGTGAACTGGTTGGCACATGAACGTGCCGATTACCCAATATTCCAATATTATTCAAAACTTTATTTTATCTTTTGGGAGACATACAACAGAAACAAACACTTGAATCGGTAAGGGACCACAAACATATTTAGTTTACGTACATTTTTATTCAACCATGATAATTCCGTAGTAGACGTAGACATATATAGTGGATCCATGATCCATCAATTTTCAGTGATGGACTTAGAAAGTTAAAAGAGACACTCGTGCCTTTTCTCTCGATTTGGAGTCATTTGATACATAGAACGTGTATCTGTAAATACCGTATGAGTCTACTACACACAAATGTATGCTTACGCAGTTTGAAATATTGAATCGTTTTTACCTGATGCACGGATAACTCACTATATCAGACGTGGGGTTACATATGAACCTAAAGGCTTGCAGTTGCAGGTATTTTCAGCCAAGTCAAAAGGAATTCTTGTTTTTTTGGTTTAAAATGTATTAAATCCATTTTAGCAAAAAAAAAAATGTATTAAATCCAGTTTTATTACATAGGTGCGTCGGTCGAAATTTACGTCATGGCTTAGACAAATAATAATTTGCGATTTTCATACACTGCTTCTACTAGTCAATGTCTCCACTCCACAATCATCGTTACTATAATATCATTAAAAAGCCGATGTATCATCGTCATCATTCATACACCCTTCTTTCGGGATGTCTGAATTTTACCTTATATATTTATATGATGATAACCTACGTATTCTATTTTTATACGGACGCATGTGACAACAAAAGACTATATTTTCAATTGAAAAAACATTTTATTAGTTTATTATTAACTTCTGAAAATCGAACTGCATTAAGAGTTTTTTTTTTAATCAAACATAAGATAGAGTTCTATCAACAACAAAACTAAACGTAAAATAAAAGTTAGAAGACTACTTAAAACTTAGACTTATCGATGTCCGGAATACCTCGTCATATGTAATTAACAGAGGATAATAGTAAAGAATTCATTTATGAGTTATACTAATTAGTTTCTAACCTAATTAGTGATTTACAGTAGAGCATCCAAGCACATCAAAAGTTTTGACTTTATTAAAGCCGAAGAAGGAAAATGAAAATGAAATGACACAAAGGGTAAGAAATGAAACTGTAAAACTAATGTAGAGAACAAAGCGCACATGTGAAAATCGTGAGCTGCTAAAGGGAGATGTATACACCTAAAAAGCTTACTATTTTAAAAGCAATTATTGAGCTGCGTTTGTCAAAGATCGTAGGTAAAGTCACATTATATTTGTCCAAAATCTGGTTATTCGGCGTTTCACTACTTAACTTATCACATGCGACAACTGCATTATTGAAACTAAATGATTTGACTTGTTATACACCTACATTGTACCTCTATAAATATAAAACTCAATACCATCTCTAACTTGACTTTTTAAACAAGTTTATCTTTTCTTTTTTTTTTGTCACCAAAACAAGTTTATCTCTATGTCCCTTATTAAACATGATAAAAATAATATTACTTTTTGTGATTTGGGATATTGATGTCAAAAAAGTTAGGGATATTGCAAGAACAGATTTGATCGACTCGAGTTTAAAAAAGTTGAGCTAGCTTTGGTCTACTTCTCAACCAAAAAATAAAACTCTACTATTAGCAAAGGGTCATGTTCAATAGATCATAAATATCTGAAAGCTATCTGTGGATACCGCATACCAAGTCGATTTTCTTACATGAAATGAAAGTATCCATCCATACTTACATGAACTGAAAATATTTGCTTGTATTATTTAGTGATTATAGGTTATTTATTAAGCCAACATTACAATCTTAAACAATCTACAATATTTCGGCCTTATATGAACAAACCAAGTGTCGTGAAAAAAATAATGAACAAACCAAGAATGTTAAAGGGCCTAGCATAGGTCTTGGTTTCTATTGTATCATCTCTCGATAACAACTCTGGCCCAGTATGATTAGACGGTGTGTGTTTTGTGTATCCGGTTAGACACTTTGGTGGTGCTGAGGCTGTCATGTTTATGCTTTGTGTGCAAGTGAAAACGAACCAACATCAATCTCTAAAACCTCCCCACCAACCGGTTTAGGTATTACTTTCACACACTCAAACAAACCGAGATCGATCTTTTAACCAAAATTCTCCAAACCGTGTCACTGAGACACTGACTCGTGTTAGCTCGTACGTCGTTATTATAGGCCTCTCGTAACGGCCCATTTTCTAAGCCGTAATCAATCATTTTGTTAACTTCTTACCAAATCCGTGTACATTCCTCACTAATCACTTTTAATAAAGTCATTAATTACAGTCATGGACCCAAGAGTTCGAAACCTCAATTTTTACTTGTGGGTTATGTAAGCCCATTACTTTTTAAAAAAATGGTTGGTTGGTTTCTGCAGCGAATCTGCCTTGCCATGACTCAATCACGAGGACTCGTAACAGTCTAATCTTTAGCCACAGGTTTGACAAGTGTCAAAGGATGACGGAATAATGTGAGCATGTGTTCCACGTGCCTTTTTGCCAACGGAACAATAATTCAAAATGAATACAGAATACTCTGATCTGACCTTGGGGGAAAACAATAGTGGCCGGTGGTGAGGATGATTTCTATGTTTTATTTGACCAAAGAAAAATAAACAATGAGAGCTGATATCGTTAATTATTTCAATACTATTTACGACAAATTTCTACAACAATAGTTACAATACAATGGATCTGATGTTAACAACTCATTACAACTCGCATTAATCGAGCATTAGTATCAATGATTTGCTGACAAACAAGCACAACATTGTGTTCACTTTGAGTTTTTATATTGTGAACGTTTGTTTCCACACTGTAAAGGTTCATCTTACGCATATAAATGTGTAAAACGGCTACTAAATACTGTATAATAATAACAGCAGTGTTTGCAAATGTAATTTACAAGTAAACTTTTAGTTATCGTCAAGCGTTTCTAATTTCTCATTATAATTTTCGTTTAGTCCCATTCATTATGAACCCACATGGCCACATATTTAGCTCAAGTTCGGATCATATAACGAACGAAGTAATAGAGAACAATACAGAACGAAGTAATAGAGAACAAGGACGGCATCAACGTTTTCACGTGTGTCGTATTCTATACCCAACCACCATATCAAAATAGAAGATCTCTTTTAGTTCACAGTTCCACGATTTCACTGCTGGTTCTCATATTTATACCCTTCCGTACCACGCCCAAACGGCCAACGTATACGACTTTCGTATGGTCAAATTTGTCCGACTGAACTTTTAAGTCCATATTTTAATTATCTCCTCGGTTGACTTGTTGGAGCGGTGGGAAGCAAGTCGCACGTGTGTCTGCTTTAGCTGCCTCGCCACCATCACGTGATATATCGTTTCTCATACGTGCATTCTGCGGTTGAAAGTTGATAAGTTTCTTTTTGTTGTTTTAATGTTAACAAGTTGATGAAAGTTTGTTTTAAATGGTTGACAAAAAAAAAAAGTTTGTTTTAAATGTATTTTGAAAGATAACATGCTAGAAGAAAACAAAGATACAAGGGGAAAATACTGACAACTGTCGTTCATAGACGACTGAAAAAATTATTTTCCTTTCTTTGTTCATAGACGTAATGTATATGTCCTCTCGTTCAACGGCAACATTTGTAAAATAAATCGGTGGAAATTCTTCGATTTTCCCCTTAAATCTTTAAATTACATAGATCTAATAAACAATCATAAGCCGTCACCTAACTGGTGAATCGGTGTTGGTTAGGTCATAATTACGAGATATTCCAGACAATATCGTTTCAACAAATCTCTAATTTTGGATTACCAAATTTTCGGATAGAATGATGGACCTAATAATGCATGGACGAAACACATTCGTATGATACACTGAACCTGGAATAATGCTATTGTTAAATACTCCTTCTGTTCTGTTTTAAATGACGTTTTAGAACTTTTCACACTATTTTAGGAGTTTAGCACAATGTCCCTTATAACCCTTTTTAACAATTAATTCACTCCACTCCATTATACGATAGCTGATACTAGAAGGATAAGAAAAGTAATTTTTTGTGCCTTTTTACCTAGATTTCTGAAAATGACAGATATATTAAAACAAAACAAAGTTTCTCTGAAGAACGTTGGAAGATCATATCTGCTTCTAGAGAGAGAAAAAAGAAAAAATTAGGTTGTGCTCCTGGCCGACGGCAAGGATCCTCCAACCACCGTCGGTCTGGTTGGTGTCTTTCTTTCTGTTTTATCTGCATGCTCTAGTGTTTAGCTCTTAATAGTTTAATCGGAGATCTAGGCTCCGATGGATTTTGGTTTCGGAGGTGCACCATATCGACGGTGGTCGTCTGTATTTGGCTCTGGGAAATGGTGGTTTGTTCAGCAGCTGCTTCGCCGGCTTAAGATTCCGGGAGACGGTGGCTTCTTCAGCATCGCCATCGCTGGCTTTTTTCCCTCGGGTTTTATCCCGAATTCTCAATCTATGAAATTGAACTTCATATGTTACTCTGCCTCTAGAGCTGATATCTGTTGGCGCATGCTTGTATGTCGGATATGGAGGATCGATTGTAGGCGGTTTATATTCTTTGATGATTTCATAGATCAGTTGGGGGTGTGATGGCTCTTTGTTGAGCTATGGTGACCATGGTGATCAGAGCTTGGATGAGATCTCGATTCCAAATCGATTGAAGCTCTCCGAAGCTCAGGTGTAATTGTTGATGAGGCTGAATCCCTAAACTTTCAATACAGTTGTTGGAGGGAGTTTCGGTGACGTGTTCGAGTTCCCGGTGGATTCCGGTGGTTAAGAGCTTTGTTTGGATCGGTGGAGTTAGGCCGGAAAGTATTACGGCGGGTCTGGTGAATTGTCGGTTAGTTTTTCCGGCGATGTTAGCCGATGCGGTGAAAGCGGTGGAGGCTGGTGACGCATGGTGTCTTGGTGACTGAGATTCAAACACGTGTCACAACTACGCTGATCTTTACGCGTGTTGTTGTTTGGTTTTTTTTGGGTTTGCCTCGTATTGGGTTTTTATGTATGTTTATGTTTGTATGGGCTTTGTCCTTTTGTACTTTTGTTAAATAAAAATCAGATGGCAAAAAAAAAAAAACAAAGTTTCTAGAACGTCGTGTAAAAGCAGTGTTTTGAAAACCGGACCGGACCGGCCGGTCGAACCGGTTCGACCGTGACTCGGTGAAGAAGCCGAGCCCGGTTCGGTTTAAAACCCGGATTTGTAAAAAACCGGTAAAACCGGCTGAAAACCGGTAAAACCGGTGACCCGGGTCAATTTTAAAACCCGGTTCATAAAAATTAACATATAATTAAGTGTTTTCAATTATTATTAGCTAAAATTTTATATTTTATAATTAGTGTTCAACTATCATTATCTAATTGATTTTTATTTTCTTAAGAAACAATGTGAAAAATATATTTTTGACTTTCATATTCTATTTTTATTTTACCATATTCATAAAATTTGACATTTAGTTGTAAAAATAAATAAATATGATAATTTTAATTGTAAATCATATGATTTTATTAATTTTAGTTTACATAGTATTCACTATTCAGTTTTATTTTCTTATATATACAGTTAGATTTATGTTTATTTTTTATATTTAGTTAATTATAGAAAAAAATAGAGAATGTATTATATGTAGAAGTGAAGTTCTTATAATATAAATATATAAATATATATATATATATATAAGTTTCATAGATAGAAAACCCGGTTCGACCGGTTGAACCGGTCCAACCAGTCAACCAGTAGCTATACCGAGTCGGTATCCGGTCCGGTTTTCAAAACATTGTGTAAAAGAGAACGGAAGGAGTAAGATTTTAAGCTATTTTCGGTAGTTTCATTACAAGGCAAGAAATGTAATATATGATTCACATGCATTGTTTTCGGGAAAAATGAAGACTTTGAATTTAACGACATCAGCTGAAGCTGAATCATGAAAATAATAGAATAGAATGAACAGACAAATTACAATTTTAATTGAGTAAAAACTTGTAATCTATTATCCTTTTTCTTGATTTTTTTTTGTGCACATCCATTTTCTAGATAAAAAAAACTTTGGCCAGATAAAAAAAAGGAGTCTGCCTTAACCTCAGCCATGGCTATAATGCAAGAACGCTCCAACAACAAAATAAGAATAGCAAGACAAATTGATTTATTTTCAAGGAAGTAATTGGTAGAAGTTAACAGTAACCAAACTAATTGTACTAAAAATTAGAGAATAAGTTAGGTTTAGGTACGCGGTTAATTACACCGTTCTGTTCATCTGTCTCCCTTGGTTCACTGAACTAATCTCTATCCTAATACCTAATTTGTCTCCCTTAGTTCACTCAATTACTCTCTTCCTTAATAGGCTAATAGAAAATTTGCGTTCACTAATTAAACAATTAAATTCTGAGCGAATCCTATCCCCCTTTTCTTTCCAGAGTATACTTTGGAATACTTTAATCACACGTTCAATTATTACAATTGCGTGACAAAAGCAGGAAGCTCGCAAGAAACTTCCCTTACTAGCATCAGAGCATGTGCCTCGTGCTCTGCAGTACACGGCTGTATTAGTGTGTTATCGGCGCCGTACACAGTACACTTTGACAGATCTCTATTTAGCCACTGATTCCATTCTGGTATCACTGCGGTTCAATTGCGTTGCTATGATCATTATGGTTGAGATAATCCGATTGCAATGTGGAAGTGAATGATACGTAAACATCGAAATATTACATACTTAATAAATGATATTATCACTTACATACGTGATGAGACATGATACGTCCATATTTTCACCACTAGGTTAGAAATATAAATGCTTTAGCCGTTTAGGCGTGATGATCAGGCCAACCGGGTTTATATACCAGCTGATTAATAAAACCATATAGCCTCAATTTTAGTTCTTTTAACTATGCATGCATGCATGAGAGAGCGTTTTGGCTAAATAAACTATATAGGCTTGTTTTAATATTTTGCCCAGTATCTTCTTCTTTTTTTTGTGCTTTTGCCCAATATCTTACTTTGGTGGTTGTTGTTTGTTTGAATGTAATCCACATTGACCATAACATAAATCTGATAGTAAAATAAACAATGATTTCTCAACCGTTGGTTGGTTTATAGTAATCCAATTTGACAATGGAAAAATATGTAATGCATTCAAATGATTTAATGTCAAAAATGAACGTAGTTGACTAAACCATATATACATCTAACTCGTTATACTGAAAACCTTACGAATCATTGAAGATGTCAAAAATTTGGAGACTCCAAATTCGAAGTAGTGTTTTGCAACAATATATGTCAACATCAAATTCATACCTTATATATAAGCTTTTTTGAACTAATATATACCTTATATATAAGCTTTTTTGAACTAATATAAATAAGCTTATTTATTTTCATGAATAACAACTAACCCAAAATATTTTATTTCCAGCACACAGATTTTAAAAGATTGCTATTCCCTCGGGTTAAGTTTAGTTGTCATTTTAGAGTAAAATTTTTGTTTCAAAATAAATGTCGTTTTAGAATTTTAATGTAAAATTTATTAACAATATTCTTCTGTTTATTTTTAATTGGTTGAAATATGATTAAATGTATATGTAATGATTTTTTTATTGTAGAAATATGCAAAGTTAAATTTTTTCTAGATCTGTATGCATAAATCTAAAACGATAAATAATATGAAACATAAGCAATACTTATTAGTAGAATTAACGAAAGAATATAAGTAATAAATAAATAAATAACAAAAGAAGTAAGGTGGGTGGTTGACCGGCAGGTGAAGGAGTCGCCGTTTAAGGGAGGTTGTGAGATTTGCAGCCTGTTTTTTCCTTAAAAATCAATAAATTAAAGTAGCCAGTTTCAAAAAAAAAAAGATTAAAGTAGCCAGAAAATTAAAGTGGTAAAGATCTAAACTATATTGTCGTCATGCAACACGTCATTAACTGTCTCTTTTGATCTATGTTTTTCTGCCTTTTTATTAGTTTTAATACAAAATGATTGATGTTCTATTTTTATGTAGTGCAGTTTAAAATTAAAATAAAATCGAAATTTAAAATATAAATGGTAAAATATTATTAAGAAATAAATAAAATTATCAAAGATTAACAAATTAAAATATATACTTAATTTTTATGAATATGTGTAAATCCTAAACATCAATCTTTTAAATTTAAAAGGAATATATTATTCGAGATCTGCAAAATATCCAGAAAATACTACTACTAGATGGGGGGGGGGGGAGGGGTACTAGTAATGGCATACAGGCTGGCTTCCTCAGTGAAAATACACCTAATCAAAACCAAAACCTCATAATACCTAACCGTTAATTTCATCCTCATCTTTATTTTTTCCCTTATTATTATTAAATTATATCTAACATTCTACAATTATTTTTTTGTTTAAGAATTTAATCTATGTTTATTGCACAAATATATCAACTGTTATACGTAATGCGGTCATTAGTTGGAGGTTTAATTATCTTTGTAAAACAATCTTATGAATCTGTGTGCCGACCAACGTAAAAAATTAAGAAATGCGACGTTGTTTTCCTTAAAAGAAAAAAAAAACGAAATTGCACGAAAGTGGCTTTATTTAAAACTTTAGATACGAATGCAGATATCGGTAGAAAATAAACGATGACACTAACGTAGTTTAGACAGATATACATTTTAAGACATTGAATGACTTGCCTAAATTTAATTAACCAGACGTTTTATAGTTAATTCATCAATTTTTTTTTGACTGAATTAGTCAAGACCGTCTAACAGTGATAAAAGTTATTTTATTTATAGGCAGAGCGGTTTTGATTGTTTCCTAATCCCTACAGATAAATTAGTGTCAGTTAGATATTTATCCTCTTAAAATATTCAGAAGATTACGCATAGGACTGGGCAAATTAACCGAACCCGAAAATTCGAACCAAACTCAATCCGATAAAACTGAACCCGAACCGATCCGAACCCGACATAAATACCGAATGGATCTTGTTTTACGGTATTTCGGGTTATGTATATTATCCAAACCGAACCCGAATTTAAATGGATATCCAATATGATGCGCTCCAGTCCATGGATCAGTACATGGAACCATCTGAAGAGAGTGTGCATGAGCTGAAACCAGCTGAAGTGAAAGGTGATGAGCTGGATGAGTTTAGTGAGCTAAGTGACACTAGCTTGGAGCTGAATGAGCTAAGTGACACTGAAGATGGAGCTGGTTTAGTTGCTGGGCGAAATGGGCCTTTTTCAGCCCACGGAAAAATTCATAACAAATTCAATTTGAGTCTGTTTTACACCAAATTCGACCAGGCCTTTACTGATGGTCTCCTGCCCATTTGCATCAAGAAATATCAAAAAAAGGAGTCAAAGTCGTGCCTAGGAAAGAGGCATTCAAACTCTGGTCAAAAGTCATAGTCCACATTTCGGTTTTCCATAAAAAGCTTAGTCTTTGTTTGTGTTTTTTATGCTTCTAGTTTTCCACAATTATTTATATCTTTCTTTGACTCATTTGAGTATAAATATGTAACTTCAGTCCATGAATAAAATCAGAGAGTTTTTGGGTTTCATTTTCGTTCTTCTCTTCTCTGAGTGAGAGAGAGTTCTTAGCTAGTTCATCGGTTTGAACCGCTTGTTGATTTGGTGGTTAGCCAATCATCTTTGTGTGTTCCTTGGTGGTTAGCCAACACACAATCATCCTTTCTTAGGTGGTTAGCCTTAAGAACGTGGTATATCAAGAGCCATTCGCACCTCTTGACGATCCATTCATTCCATCGATTCGGAAGTGCCAATTGCCTTCTCGGTTCATATCAAACACCCGCCAAAGCCTTCATCCCGTTTTGGTATCAACTTGGTATCGAGCCACTTTGGCTGGTTTGTTTTCTATCTTCTTTTCATCTTCTCATCTCTTCATCATTTTCTTTTCTTATTTCTTTTTGGATCCGGGCTGTTCCTTTACTCCCTTGTGATCGCCATCTTTTAAAAAAAAATCAATCAAAAAAAAAATCCAAAAAAAAAGTAAACGATTTTGGTTTGAATCACTTCAAGAGAAATCCGGGAGTGGCGGAAGAGAAACCCCGCTGGCTGAAGAGAAACCCACCTTAGGACGCTTAAAGCGAATCCACACAAAAAACTCTTCATCTTACCTTCTTTTCTTTTTCTCACAAAAGTTTGTTTTGGTTTTGATTGCTGAATTTTGACTGCCTATCATCCTTTGAACCAGTGAAAGAACTCTGAATGACCATCTAAAAATCGTGAGATAAACACTTTGAGTGTGTGAGGATTTTTATTTGCTAACTTTGTTAAGTGTTTCAGGATGTTTGGACTTCTCAAGAAATCAAAACCACTACAAGATGATGTCTACTTTCCTTTTAAAACTGTTGTTGAAAAGAAGCAATTGATTTTTGATAAGAGACAGTTTGCTTCTAATAAATTTGATTTTGTGCGAAACAAAGGAAGAGACAAAACAGGTCCAATGATGAGAAGTGGGTCGAAGTGGTGATCGTCCCTTCACCAAAGCCAAGAGAAGCAACTATGATATACTTGATCGAAAGAGCTTCAGACTTATGTCAGTTTGGAGAAGATGTTGCATAAGGCAATTCATGCTATTCGGCAACTCAAAAGGAAGGGAAACACCAACACTTCTTTAGCATCAAAACAACAATGTAAGTCTTTTTATCTTTCAAATTCTGATTTGAAAACTAATGAGATTTCTTTTGATAAAAGCAAAGCTGTGAAACCCACAAGCAAAGCTCATTCTACCAGGTGCTTCAAATGCCATAGGATCGGTCATTATGCTAACAAGTGTCAAAAGCAAAAACCGTTGGTGACTTTGGAGAATGAGAACCTTAAAACCGAGCCAGAAAAGGAAGAGCTTTTGCCAGTTGATCAAACTCAAGGTGAACAATGTTCTGATTATGGTTCTTTTGCTTATAATCCTTTTCCTTTTAATGTTTCAGATTTGAGGACAAATCTTTTGAAGAAGGAGGAATGATGCGCCCAGTCCATGGATCAAGACATGGAACCATCGAAGAGAGTGTGCATGAGCTGAAACCAGCTGAAGTGAAAGGTGATGAGCTGGATGAGTTTAGTGAGCTAAGTGACACTAGCTTGGAGCTGAATGAGCTAAGTGACACTGAAGATGGAGCTGGTTTAGTTGCTGGGCGAAATGGGCCTTTTTCAGCCCACGGAAAAATTCATAACAAATTCAATTTGAGTCTGTTTTACACCAAATTCGACCAGGCCTTTACTGATGGTCTCCTGCCCATTTGCATCAAGAAATATCAAAAAAAGGAGTCAAAGTCGTGCCTAGGAAAGAGGCATTCAAACTCTGGTCAAAAGTCATAGTCCACATTTCGGTTTTCCATAAAAAGCTTAGTCTTTGTTTGTGTTTTTTATGCTTCTAGTTTTCCACAATTATTTATATCTTTCTTTGACTCATTTGAGTATAAATATGTAACTTCAGTCCATGAATAAAATCAGAGAGTTTTTGGGTTTCATTTTCGTTCTTCTCTTCTCTGAGTGAGAGAGAGTTCTTAGCTAGTTCATCGGTTTGAACCGGCTTGTTGATTTGGTGGTTAGCCAATCATCTTTGTGTGTTCCTTGGTGGTTAGCCAACACACAATCATCCTTTCTTAGGTGGTTAGCCTTAAGAACGTGGTATATCAAGAGCCATTCCGCACCTCTTGACGATCCATTCATTCCATCCCGGTTCCGGAAGTGCCAATTGCCTTCTCGGTTCATATCAAACACCCGGCCAAAGCCTTCATCCCGTTTTGGGCGTATCACAATAGAACCCGAAATATTCAAAATTTCAAAACTCGTACCAAACACGATTTTTAATATGTATCTAAAATACATTAAGATATTACTAAACATCTAAAATAATTATCTATCACATGAAGGTTAGTGATTATATTATACGACGGTTGATGGTTAAAAATGGCCGTTGAAGCTTGAAGTTTTTAAATTTTAGTTTTGTTTCAATTGAATAATGTTTCTCATTTCATGAGAATTTAGTTTTCGTTTTATAATTATTTGGTTTTCTTTCTATCAATAACTATATTTACTTTTCGTTTGATTTTGAATGATCATGTTTGATGTTCTTTTCTTATTTTTGAATCGATTTTACTTATATTTTGTTTATAAAATAGGTACAGATCAGGTACTTTTAAACCGAAAAAATCCGATTTTACTTATGTTTTGGTTACAAAGTAGGTACAAATTATGTATTTTTAAACCGAAGAACCGATTGGGACCCGAACCCGAAAGTACATCGGGTTGTACTGGTTCATTGAAGATTTACTAACCCCGACCCAAACCCGATAGAACCCGAACCGGTCCCGAACCGAATTTTCATATAATCCGAATGGGACTGATTTTGTAAAACCCGAAAAACCAAAACCCGAATGGATAAAACCGAAATCCGATTGGAACCCTGAATGCCCAGGCCTAATTACGCATAAACTGTAGAGATTTAACTACTTTAATTTTTTTTTCAGTTAATCGATAACTAAGATAACGCCATTACGGGTTGAACCGGTAACCCTTTCGCCACTCTTCCTCGTATAAATACTCTCTTCCTGAGCTTATCCTATTTAAGCCTTTTTAATATCTCAGCAAAAAAAAAAACAGAACATAACCGATAAGAAGATCCGGCGATGTCAGGTCCGACCCGAAAGAACACGGAGCGGATCAAATGTCCATGGAGTTCACAAGAAGACGATCTACTACAGAAGCTAGTGGAGAAACACGGTCCGAGAAACTGGTCTCTGATCAGCAAACCTATCCCCGGACGCTCCGGCAAATCTTGCCGTCTCCGGTGGTGTAACCAGCTATCTCCGGAGGTAGAGCACCGTGCTTTTTCGCCTGAGGAAGACGAGACGATTTTACGAGCGCACGCTCGGTGCGGTAACAAGTGGGCGACGATCTCTCGTCTCCTCAGTGGAAGGACCGATAACGCTATCAAGAATCATTGGAACTCGACGCTCAAGCGAAAATGCAGAGGGTATGACGGTAATTTAGGAGAAGAGCAACCGCTGAAGCGTACGGTTGCATCTACTGGGTTGTATATGAGCCCTGGAAGTCTGTCGGGGTCTGACGTCAGCGAGCAGTCTAGTGGTGGCCCACACGTGTTTAAACCGACTGTTGGGGATCCTGCGACATATCTAAGCTTGTCTCTTCCTTGGAATAACGGGTGCGAGACGGAGACGGTTGGAGTCGACGAGTCAGCGGAAGGAAACGAGGATGCGGTTATCGACGGTGGTTACACGGCGGAGCTGTTTCCGGTGAGAAGGGAAGATGCGGAAGAAGAGAAAGGGATGTCTGGATTCGGTGGTGAGTTCATGACGGTGGTGCAGGAGATGATTAGGACGGAGGTGAGGAGTTACATGGCGGAGTTACAGCGAGGGAACGTCGGCGGTGGTGGTGGTTCGTGTATATGCCGCCAAGTGTAAACAGCCTTCGTGTTGGGTTTAGAGAGTTTATAGTAAACCAAATCGGTAGTGGGAAGATCGAGTAGTGAGAGAGAAGAAGAAAAGAGTTTGCACTCTGTTTCTCGGGAAAATAAAAAGTTTAAAAGTTTTTAATGTATAGAGGCCAAAGAGCTAGCAAATGGTTAGAGAGACAGAGGAAGTCAAAACATTTCTCAAACTAGTTCCAATTCCATGGGGTTTGATATGAGGAAGCAAAAGCATACACAAACCAAAAGGAGTAACTATGATCACGTGGCATAAACTCTTAACGAATAAAAACGATGAGAATCAAAGGACATGTCTAGTATGTTCTTAACAATGCTGACCTCATCGCCTGACTCGTTCTTTCTCTTCTTCCCTTTTGCAGCGGCAACTGATAATATAATCATCTATACACCAGAACGAATGATTGAAAATAGTAAAAGTTTCTAGCATAGATGACCATACATGTATAGTGTGATCTCAAAAGGAAAAATGTGGGAGGTGGTATCAAATAATCAACTTAGTGCAGGCAGGCCTCTAAGCCATATAATGATATATCAATAGGCTATCTTGAGCAGGAATATTCTTTTATTTAGCATCAACAAACAAAGTCAGACCAATCAGAAATAGGGTTTCCTCTATACTTAAATTTTCACAAATCGTAGGCATTATAGCTTAAACCTCACCAGAAGAGCTTCTAATTTTAGTCTGAGCCCAACGTTCAGACATGGTACCCTTTTCCAGAGCTTGCTTTTTGTCTAGAGATTTCTGTTTCACAAGATTTTCCTTGGTATGTTCCAACTATCTATCCGCGCTAATTTGTTCATCCCAACTGTTGGCAAGACGTTCATGTCATTAGTAGCCCAGTCTACTGATTTTGCTTACAATAAACTACAATAGACATGAGAGCAGAGAGGGAGACTCAGTTTTTGTTATAAATCATATTCACTTTGAATACATCGATGTTTATTTATTACATTTTTAAATCATATTGAGCAGAACCGAAGTTATCATCACATCGTATATCATCATCATCTTTAGAATTAAATAACTAACAAAACGATAATCCTACTGATAGCAAAAAAAATGAGACACTCAACTCTTGTTATTGACTGTAATCAAAATGAAATAATATTTTGGACCTAGATGGGATGGGCACTTAAACCGGTCCGAGTTGACCTAAGAATTGAAAATTAGTGACCGGGTCCTCTTGGGCTTGGACCGGAATGCTTTTCAAGCCGGGACGTTTCACTGATCCTGTCCAGGAAATTATGACCCTCACCTGGACTGGGACCTGAGTCTTTGATCGAACCAAGTAATAAGCCATCGAAAAAACCAGCCACGAGCTTCTTCTCTTCAGTCTTTGCTAGACCACCAAAGGGACGACTCTCAACAAGAACCGAACCGATCAACATGAAGAACAGAATCGTAGCCACAACACCTTTGCTCATCATCATACTTCAGTGAACTCTTTTTGTTTTCTCTCTAGTTTATAGATAATTAAATTTGCTGCGAGTGTATTGTGATTTAGTATGTTCTTATATAGTAATGCTCGAGAAGATGCAAAGTTGAATTTTTACTCTTAACTAAGTTTTGAATTCAACAAGCGTGATCGTTAATAATAGGCTGCTTCTCGGGAAGATCCCAACTGGTTTATTGAGCGTTCAGATTCAAAAGAGAGAGGCATCAATGAGAAAAGGATAAGAAGTTTAAAAGAAATTAAATGTTATTGTAAATTTAAAACTGTATACAGAACATAATGTTTGATTTTTTGGAGCAGACGGCAGCTACATTTTGAAGTACATTGTGTAGTTGTGGACTAAACATAGTTTGAATTTCATTGAGAAAGCACACATATTTGGTAAAACCGGGTTGGTTGTCGGTTTTTGTAAATCAATCGAATAAAATTTAAACTTACACTTTTGACTTTATTTTTCTTCGTTTAACGATAAAACGTGTGTCTTTAGCTTGCTTTCGGTTTGTATGTCTAATTGTTTCCTTTTTTTCTTCTATAAAAATAATTAAAATCAAATATTCTGAATCAAAATTCGGTTTGGTTTTTAGAGTAGGGTTTTCTTTTCGGTTCGGTTAAAGCAGCTGATTTGGACTCTTAAGGAGTGACATAAGCGAATTTGACATGTTTAGATTGCTGGTTTATAATATTGTTAGATACACCAAAACCTAATAATCAATGCTTCTAAAGTTCAAACACTTTGCTGCTATTTTTCTTTCACGACCAAAAATTGTTCTTCTCACGTGATTCTTCTTTCAAAAACATGTAACAACTACACTTTAATAAAATTTCAACATCTAAAATTAATGATTTTGTTAGGTTGAAATCTAGCCTACAAAAACGCAAAGCATTGGTCTTTTTTGTCAACTCTTGCTACTTACATGCATGGTGTGAACTACGACCCTTACGATACACCTCTATGATGTTAGTTACTTCATTTCAAGTTCATCAAACTGAGTTCTGACTACAACAAATTTCCAAAAGAAATTTGGTTTAATATTTGAAAATAAATTATCGATGGAAGATAATTGTACGTAAAATAAATTTTAATATCACCTATTGTTCTCTCTATAACAAACATGTTCATCTAATTCCGCGGCAAGAGTAAGACAAATAAACCAATTTGCTGACCATCAGGAAACCTTCTTTCCATATTAATATGAGGCGAAATCACTATCTCCAAATTATTAAACAAAACTTATTAGCAAATTACATAGAATCCGGTTCACTGTTCCTCTCTTGGAAAAAGGTGAAAGAAATTAAACAATCTTGGTTTGGCCAAAATGATATAGCATATTAATGGCGTGAGACCACACCATGATATTATAAGAAGAAAAGAAATGTTAACTATATATAGTTCGGACATGATACTCCATTAATATTGGAATCAAATTCTTCATTTTGATAATTTCACTATCTAGATTATAGTCTTTTATGTTCCGTCCAATTACACGAAATAAATAGAATCTTGAAATAAAAATATTAGTAAAAAAGAGTTTGAACTAGCCTCTTGATTTACATAAATCCATTCAAAAAGCAAATTTAATATGATGAGTCCTTAAAGTTATTATTCAGTTATTCATATACGATATATCTAACACGAATATCTTGTTTTGATACATCTACACAGATATACCAGAAAACTATTCACACATATATATATATATATTAGTATATCTGTGTAACTTTATATAACAAAATATGGATTTACTCGTGTAGTAAAAAGTATTGGCTATAAGTATGATCATAAGCATAACAGTAAGAAAACATGTTAAATTGATAACATGTGTCTGAGTGTCTCGCATCTCTGATGTAGCGGTAGTTTGCACACGGTTCGTCCATTCTCACTATACTCATATTTGACCACTAATTCACATGATGACTATCAATTCCAAAGTAATCTAATATAAATTCTTCCAAGTTCCAAATCTTTGATTATAAGAAAAGGGAAAAGAAAAAAGAAAAATAGATTCGAAGATGCAAGGCTGATAATGAGATCAAATGAAGGGCACATGTGGGGGAAGTGACGTTTAGAAACAAAAAGGAAAAGGAAAAGAAGATAGATAGATAGAGATGCTTATTGCTTATCGTGACAACTTTGAAGCAAAGCTAGAGTCCGTCCATACAAGTATTTTGTGTGTGTACCACCGAATTTGTCTGTCTATGTTATCGCCCTTCTTTTCTAATTCCCACGACCACGAACCACGATCACAATTATGTTTTGTTTCTTTTAATTTATAACAAAAAATAGTTGAAAAATATATATTTGCAATGCCTTTAATATTGATTTACAAACTAAACAATTGTAATACTCGTGGATTTGTATGCTCAAATATATTCCGATCAAATTATTCGCGAAAGTGTGAGATAAAATACGTACTTTGTCTCCTTTACCTCCTCCTACGCCACATCTACGCATTCGTACCCTATCTTCATAAGTACTCTCCCAATTGTTTAAATTCGAAATTGAGTCGATGAGTCATGACCGGAGCTTTAAATGACCAACTAATATCACTAATTAATCGCCTTCGCTCAAAACTAATATAAATATTTGCTTCGGAAAATATATAGAAAACTTGTTTAGATTTTTCTGGAAAATACATGTCATTTCCAAAATTGTCAATTGACTTCTATTTTATAGTAAATACGATTTGTTCAATACAAAATAGCCAAACATGAAAAATGAAATTATGTAGTTTAGTTCTTTCATTTGGTTGGCTTTATACTCAGTTGGCTTTTGCTAAATATACATGGTGATTACGAACCTCATTTGTCGGTATAAATGTTTAGATCATGAAAACATGTTAACCAAAATAATGATAAACGGTTTTCTTGCATAACTCCACAAACAAAGCTAACATTATTTTACTTACCAACTACTACTTGAATTTTAATTCGGAAGAGATTGATTCGATGAATCTTGTTTATACTAATTAGTTAACAAACCCTAACTTATTTATTATTATTGAAACAAATCCCACACGTTAATATTCTAGCCTAATTTCATAATCACCTCTTAAGGCAATAAAATTTTGTATAAAAAATCTTAAGGTAATAAAAGAAAAAGAACAACTTAAGAAGTTATAATAGTTTATTATGGGAACAAAATCAAGCCACAATATATTTTTTTTTTTTTGAAAAACTCAAGCTACAATAGTTTCATAGCTACTAAGTTAGTAATTTGTAATTTATTTATACGTATAAAATAACTAGATGGTGAATTAACAATTAGCAAAAAAAAGTAAATAGAAAATTAATAATTAGCACTTATGGAAAGGTCCATTTCTAAGGAAGCTGGAGACCGTCCTTTTTAACTAGTCCGCCTGCACCATCCCCTTATATCGGGGGTGTAATTATACATCGATCTTATTCCTTTTTATATTCTCTAACGAATTACAAACAAAATGTGATATTATTTAATTTTATTATTGAAACTCGTATCTTCCTTCCTCTCCATCCTTTTTCATCTACCTTTGAATCTATTCATACTTGTATATAAAGCTTTACTTCCTCCTTTGCTATTCCTTTTCTATCAATCACCAAAACACATTCATTGTTTTAAACCCTAAACCCTATACTCCAAACACCTGAGCTACCACAAAAACAAAAATGAAACCCTCTGGTTTGATCTTTACGGTCATGTTCTTGGTCTCAGCCTTTTCGGAATCAAGAACCGCCGATTGCAGAGTTCTCCTTGGTGGTTCATGGGAGGATATAGGCCAATCTAAGAATCATGGAGTTGATTTGCGAAGTAAAGAATTGTTAGGGATCGTGATACGTGGTTATAAAAGGCTACGCTCGCTCTCTTCAGCTGGGGAAAGGATGCACACAATGGCTTCAGGACCGAGCAGGAGAGGTGCTGGTCACTAAAAGACTATTAATCCATGCACTTACATTATTTCTATAAATCAATAATTTGCTTAGCTCAGGTTATATAGTAAATGGTTTTCATTTGTTATAGGTCATTATATTTATTCAGTCATCAAAGATCTATGTACAGTTTAAAAGGCAGAGATTCTTTGATCATACGTACAATAGTCGGTTTCCTTCTCGTAAACACCCATGTGTAATATAATACGTGCCAATAAACTGATAATTTGTGTTTTTTATTTAATTAAACTAAGAATGGTTTTGAGAACCAAGTTAAACGTGTAAGTTTGACATGACTCAATTATATAGTTTCAGGAGATGGTATTTGCCATTATGGTGCAATAAAAATGAAATAGCCACATTTTCTCCTAAAGCATTAACCAACAAAAACGACTATCTTATAAAGAGAAGGACTATTTATGTTTTACTAAATAGTAGTTGTAAATTGGATTAATATCGTTTTCAATTCCATGTTTCGAATTTTGAATGAGATGCAAGTCGATTTCTTTTCTTTTTCTTTTGGTTCGAAGTGTCGGCCTTTGGGGTAGTAAAGGGACAATTTTTTTTGTCTTCTATGGGAGCCCGAAACGGAAAGCTATAAGCTTCATATACACTATGTTCTGAATAAGGCCCAATTGCGTCGATTATTCAACTATTTCCATCCACCTCTCAAAGTTCATATTCCTAAAATGTCAGGTACTTACCAACTACTACTTGAATTTTAATTCGGAAGAGATTGATTCGATGAATCTTGTTTATACTAATTAGTTAACAAACCCTAACTTATTTATTATTATTGAAACAAATCCCACACGTTAATATTCTAGCCTAATTTCATAATCACCTCTTAAGGCAATAAAATTTTACAAAAGCAAATTATAGAAGAAAAAATCTTAAGGTAATAAAAGAAAAGAACAACTTAAGAAGTTATAATAGTTTATTATGGGAACAAAATCAAGCCACAATATATTTTTTTTTTTTTGAAAAACTCAAGCTACAATAGTTTCATAGCTACTAAGTTAGTAATTTGTAATTTATTTATACGTATAAAATAACTAGATGGTGAATTAACAATTAGCAAAAAAAAGTAAATAGAAAATTAATAATTAGCACTTATGGAAAGGTCCATTTCTAAGGAAGCTGGAGACCGTCCTTTTTAACTAGTCCGCCTGCACCATCCCCTTATATCGGGGGTGTAATTATACATCGATCTTATTCCTTTTTATATTCTCTAACGAATTACAAACAAAATGTGATATTATTTAATTTTATTATTGAAACTCGTATCTTCCTTCCTCTCCATCCTTTTTCATCTACCTTTGAATCTATTCATACTTGTATATAAAGCTTTACTTCCTCCTTTGCTATTCCTTTTCTATCAATCACCAAAACACATTCATTGTTTTAAACCCTAAACCCTATACTCCAAACACCTGAGCTACCACAAAACAAAATGAAACCCTCTGGTTTGATCTTTACGGTCATGTTCTTGGTCTCAGCCTTTTCGGAATCAAGAACCGCCGATTGCAGAGTTCTCCTTGGTGGTTCATGGGAGGATATAGGCCAATCTAAGAATCATGGAGTTGATTTGCGAAGTAAAGAATTGTTAGGGATCGTGATACGTGGTTATAAAAGGCTACGCTCGCTCTCTTCAGCTGGGGAAAGGATGCACACAATGGCTTCAGGACCGAGCAGGAGAGGTGCTGGTCACTAAAAGACTATTAATCCATGCACTTACATTATTTCTATAAATCAATAATTTGCTTAGCTCAGGTTATATAGTAAATGGTTTTCATTTGTTATAGGTCATTATATTTATTCAGTCATCAAAGATCTATGTACAGTTTAAAAGGCAGAGATTCTTTGATCATACGTACAATAGTCGGTTTCCTTCTCGTAAACACCCATGTGTAATATAATACGTGCCAATAAACTGATAATTTGTGTTTTTTATTTAATTAAACTAAGAATGGTTTTGAGAACCAAGTTAAACGTGTAAGTTTGACATGACTCAATTATATAGTTTCAGGAGATGGTATTTGCCATTATGGTGCAATAAAATGAAATAGCCACATTTTCTCCTAAAGCATTAACCAACAAAAACGACTATCTTATAAAGAGAAGGACTATTTATGTTTTACTAAATAGTAGTTGTAAATTGGATTAATATCGTTTTCAATTCCATGTTTCGAATTTTGAATGAGATGCAAGTCGATTTCTTTTCTTTTTTCTTTTTGGTTCGAAGTGTCGGCCTTTGGGGTAGTAAAAGGGACAATTTTTTTTTGTCTTCTATGGGAGCCGAAACGGAAAGCTATAAGCTTCATATACACTATGTTCTGAATAAGGCCCAATTGCGTCGATTATTCAACTATTTCCATCCACCTCTCAAAGTTCATATTCCTAAAATGTCAGGTAATTACAAAATTACTTCTTTTTTTTTTTCGCTTAAGCTTTTACAAAATTACTTTTACAAAGTTAGTCGAATTATCTACGATACTAAATTGACACTTGTTCTTTAAAATATAATTTTTTTTAAAAAAAATTTCAATCATAGTAATCTAATAACATGTAGAAGTGGTATATGATCGAATATAAAAATAAAAATAAGTTAATATATATAAATTAGGGTCTAAAACTTTAAATTTTAGATTTAGTGCTAAACTTTAACTTAAACAAAACGTTAAACATATATAAATAGATCTAATGACTTTTAAAACTATTTCATCTCCTATGCATTATTTAAGAAGTGATTTACCATTTGTCTTCACCATATTAATTTTGAAAAAATAATTACATGGCATATTAAAATAATGACATGACTTGAAATTAATTGTGACATAGATATTTACATTTAATGTTGATTTATAATTTTTATTACTTTTAGAATATAATAATAACTCATAAATTATCACTAATATAATAATAAATAATATATTAGTATAAAAGAAATATAATAATATTTAAAAAATTTAAAATATTATTTAATTTTATTATTGAAACTCGTATCTTCCTTCCTCTCCATCCTTTTTCATCTACCTTTGAATCTATTCATACTTGTATATAAAGCTTTACTTCCTCCTTTGCTATTCCTTTTCTATCAATCACCAAAACACATTCATTGTTTTAAACCCTAAACCCTATACTCCAAACACCTGAGCTACCACAAAAACAAAAATGAAACCCTCTGGTTTGATCTTTACGGTCATGTTCTTGGTCTCAGCCTTTTCGGAATCAAGAACCGCCGATTGCAGAGTTCTCCTTGGTGGTTCATGGGAGGATATAGGCCAATCTAAGAATCATGGAGTTGATTTGCGAAGTAAAGAATTGTTAGGGATCGTGATACGTGGTTATAAAAGGCTACGCTCGCTCTCTTCAGCTGGGGAAAGGATGCACACAATGGCTTCAGGACCGAGCAGGAGAGGTGCTGGTCACTAAAAGACTATTAATCCATGCACTTACATTATTTCTATAAATCAATAATTTGCTTAGCTCAGGTTATATAGTAAATGGTTTTCATTTGTTATAGGTCATTATATTTATTCAGTCATCAAAGATCTATGTACAGTTTAAAAGGCAGAGATTCTTTGATCATACGTACAATAGTCGGTTTCCTTCTCGTAAACACCCATGTGTAATATAATACGTGCCAATAAACTGATAATTTGTGTTTTTTATTTAATTAAACTAAGAATGGTTTTGAGAACCAAGTTAAACGTGTAAGTTTGACATGACTCAATTATATAGTTTCAGGAGATGGTATTTGCCATTATGGTGCAATAAAATGAAATAGCCACATTTTCTCCTAAAGCATTAACCAACAAAAACGACTATCTTATAAAGAGAAGGACTATTTATGTTTTACTAAATAGTAGTTGTAAATTGGATTAATATCGTTTTCAATTCCATGTTTCGAATTTTGAATGAGATGCAAGTCGATTTCTTTTCTTTTTTCTTTTTGGTTCGAAGTGTCGGCCTTTGGGGTAGTAAAAGGGACAATTTTTTTTTTTGTCTTCTATGGGAGCCCGAAACGGAAAGCTATAAGCTTCATATACACTATGTTCTGAATAAGGCCCAATTGCGTCGATTATTCAACTATTTCCATCCACCTCTCAAAGTTCATATTCCTAAAATGTCAGGTAATTACAAAATTACTTCTTACAAAGTTAGTCGAATTATCTACGATACTAAATTGACACTTGTTCTTTAAAATATAATTTTTTTAAAAAATTTATTATTACTAAATTGCTTTGGAAAAATTGACAAAAGTTTGAATAAATAATTTTCTTTAACCAAAAATATATTAAGTTTTGTTAATTTGAACGGCAATGAGAAAATTAATCAAAAAGCCCATTTAAAGGCCCATTCAAATTTCTTTTGCACACCAGCGTGCATTTTCTACCATATGATTCATATCGCTTTTGCTGGTTTTTGTGGTAAACTTACAAGCAAAAGACAGAAAAGGCGACGATGAGTACGATGAAGCCAAGCCGAAGCGACGAAGTATCCGACCCAGATCAGCAGATCAAGAACTCTAACGAGATCAGAGCTGGTTTCGATTCCTGGCACCTAAGCGACCCACTAAACCCACCCGGAGCGAGCCAGCACCTCTCGGATCTTTCTACTTCCGACCAAACCACAGACCACCCGGAGGCTGACAAGTTCCAAAATCTCCACTCACAAACTCATGTTCGGTTTCTCTAACTCACTTTTTTTTCTTCACGTAAACTTATCGTCATAATTGAGATTATGGTTTGAAAAATTCAGGGTAATATTCTGCATGGAGGAGGTTCAGCTGCTGTTCAAGATGAGTTCTTAGAGACAGAGTATTACACGAATCTCACCTCCATTGATAAGCAACATCACACGGTTCTCATTTTATCTCCCTCTCTCTTTATAATTCATAATCTCAGCTGAAGATATTTAACTTTATAGTAAAATGTGGCTTTGTTTCTCTGGAACTAGACGGGAAGTGGGTTTATCAATGTGGTGAAGGAAGACAGCGGTGAGGCCGTTCCAGCCGCCGCTGCACTCGACGACGACGGAGGAGAAAAGGCGGTTTACAAAAGCAACCCGGCGACGAACGACTGGATTCCTGCGGCGGAGGAAGACCTTACTTCCGAGTTTTCATCTAAACCGAACCGAAGCGAGAGTTCTTGAATAATATCTTTAACAATGTTTCTTACCTTCTTCTAGATGTTGTGTGTTTCCTGATATTATTGTAATAAAATTTGAAATCAGAGAATTATATGTTTTGCCAGTAATTTGAAAACAATAAAATTCAATAGGGATAAGAAGAAGATCCCAACTCTCAAATTAATATCCATGATGAGATAAACTTTCTGTGGACTGTATTAGATAGAGCAAACGCATACATCAAACGACATCTTCTTGCTACAATAATGTCCACACTGGTCTCTCCGGCCTTAACGACGTAGGATGGATACACCACTTGGATTATGTATAGTCCACAAAATAACCAACACGTACGATTGTATCACGTGGAACATCGAACCCACCAATGAAACAATTAGAAGATGAGAAACGAGGAGCTATAAGTCTTAGTGTCTTGGTCACGACATTGTTTAATAAGTAGTGATGATTATGATGGTGAATGGTGACTCCATTCAAGTATCAATGTTTTATCTCGTTGACTCTAGTATTTGTGGATGATTCAATCGACTTGACATTGCCCATTCCACGGTTAAGACCAATGTATCTGTGACTCCTATTAGCATCATCTCATAATAAAATCCAATAATGAAAATGGGACCGTTGTTGTGTGACATAAATGAGAGTAGGGGACTAATATTAATTTCCCCCCTCTTTTTGTTTGTTTGGTTTAAATGTATTTGTCGTCGTTCCTTGGTTTCTAGTTATTTCCAGCTGGGGTTGGAGATAACAATCAAGATTAGTGATCGATGTTAACATTAGTATAGTTACTTACCCGGAAAACCTCTTTCCAGCCATCATTCTTTATCACGTTTGAGGTGAGACCCGTTAATAACGGTCGCAACTCCACCTTAAAAACGATGTTCTTGTTATGGTTTGATTACGAGTACACATTTTATTTTCTAGATCTGAATATTGATATAAAATGAAAGAATGAGATCCGTTATAAATTCTTCTACCTACTAAATCGGGCAATTTAATTTTATTATCGAAACTCGTATCTTCCTTCCTCTCCATCCTTTTCATCTACCTTTGAATCTATTCATACTTGTATATAAAGCTTTACTTCCTCCTCTGCTACTTTTCTATCAATAACCAAAACACATTCATTGTTTTAAACCCTAAACCCTACACTCCAAACATCTGAGCTACCACCAAAACAAAAATGAGACCCTTTGGTTTGATCTTTACGGTCGTGTTCTTGGTCTCAGCCTTTCGAATCAAGAACCGCTGATTGCAGAGTTCTCTTTGGTGGCTCATGGGAGGATATAGGTCAATCTAAGAATCGTGGAGTTGATTTGCGAAGTAAAGAATTGGTAGGGTCGTGATACGTGGTTATAAAGGCTACGCTCGCTCTTCAGCTGGAGAGAGGATGCACACATGGCTTCAGGACCGAGCAGGAGAGGTGCTGGTCACTAAAAGACTGTTAATCCATGCATTTACATTATTTCTATTAATCAATATTTGCTTAGCTCAGGTTATAGTAAATAGTTTTCAGTTGTTATAGGTTATTATATTTATTCAGTCGTCAAAGATCAACGTAAAGTTTAGAAGGAGAGATTCTTTGATCATACAATAGTTGGTTCCTTCTAATAAAAATCACGTGCCAATAAATTGATAATTTTGTTTTTGATTGAATTTATAGAATAGTTTGAGATCCACGCTAACCGTGTAAATTCGAGATGAATCAGTTTTTCCATTATGGTGCAATAAAATGAAATAGCCACATTTTCTCCTAAAGCATTAACCAACAAAACGACTATCTTATAAAGAGAAGGACTATTTATGTTTTACTAAATAGTAGTTGTAAATTGGATTAATATCGTTTTCAATTCCATGTTTCGAATTTTGAATGAGATGCAAGTCGATTTCTTTTCTTTTTCCTTTTTGGTTCGAAGTGTCGGCCTTTGGGGTAGTAAAAGGGACAATTTTTTTTTTTGTCTTCTATGGGAGCCCGAAACGGAAAGCTATAAGCTTCATATACACTATGTTCTGAATAAGGCCCAATTGCGTCGATTATTCAACTATTTCCATCCACCTCTCAAAGTTCATATTCCCTAAAATGTCAGGTAATTACAAAATTACTTCTTTTTGGTTTTTTTTTTTTCGCTTAAGCTTTTACAAAATTACTTCTTACAAAGTTAGTCGAATTATCTACGATACTAAATTGACACTTGTTCTTTAAAATATAATTTTTTTTAAAAAAAATTTCAATCATAGTAATCTAATAACATGTAGAAGTGGTATATGATCGAATATAAAAATAAAAATAAGTTAATATATATAAATTAGGGTCTAAAACTTTAAATTTTAGATTTAGTGCTAAACTTTAACTTAAACAAAACGTTAAACATATATAAATAGATCTAATGACTTTTAAAACTATTTCATCTCCTATGCATTATTTAAGAAGTGATTTACCATTTGTCTTCACCATATTAATTTTGAAAAAATAATTACATGGCATATTAAAATAATGACATGACTTGAAATTAATTGTGACATAGATATTTACATTTAATGTTGATTTATAATTTTTATTACTTTTTAGAATATAATAATAACTCATAAATTATCACTAATATAATAATAAATAATATATTAGTATAAAAAGAAATATAATAATATTTAAAAAAATTTAAAATATTATTTAATTCTATTTTTCGATAATTATATAATTTTTACCACTAAAACAATTCTTCAAAATTTTATGCAGTTTTTATTACAATATTACCATTTTCTAATCCCAATATCATTGTTTCTTTTTAATATCTAAAAAATTATAAATATCATTTAGTTTTGTGTTTTGATGATTATATACCTAACAAAATTTTCTCTTAATTTTATAGAATTTTATTTAATATATTTTAACCAATAAAATAGATTTAAAAATCTTTCCAAAAATATAATTTAAATATATACATACATATTATTAAATATAAATTTTTGAATTTTTTATTTCATATTAGTTTTGCATATAATTAAATTAAAAATTTAAATTAAATATTATAAGCAAATAATAAAATCTAAAACCTAACAAAATTTTATTCTAAAATAAAATTTAAATTTCAAAACTTTTATTTCTTCAGATAGTGTTGGAAAACACCCTAGATACATTGTTAATATTTTTTAATATAATAGAAAGGTAATGAGAAAATTGACCAAAAACTCGATTTTACGGCCTATTTAAATTTTCTTTTTACACACCAGCGAGCATTTTCTACCCTATGATTCGTATCTCTTTTGCTGGTTTTTGTTGTAAACTTAAATGCAAAAGACAAAGAAGGCGACGATGAAGCCAAACCGGAGCGAGAGTTCTTGAATGGGACCTTGAAAAGTATCTTATCTTCTTCCAAATGTTATGGGTTTCTTCATATTATTGTATCATGAAATAAACTGTTTAAGTTTTTGTCATTAAACTGAAAAAAATTCGTAAGTGATGATGAGAATAACTTTCTGTGGACTGTATTAGATAGAGCAAACGCAATGATGTCCCTAGACCAGACGGCATCATCTTGCTACAATAATGTCCACACTGGTCTCTCCGGCCTTAACGACGTAGGATGGATACACCACTTGGATTATGTATAGTCCACAAAATAACCAACACGTACGATTGTATCACGCGGAACATCGAACCCACCAATGAAACAATTAGAAGATGAGAAATGAGGCACCAAAAGTGGTGCCATAGGGTAATGCCTTAGTAGTCTTAGCCACAACATTGTTCAAGTAGTCTATGTTCGCCAAATCTTTTTCTTTCAACAAACGACGATTACTTGATGATGATGGTGCTTCCATTTTTTAAAGGTAATTCCGTTTGATATCAATGTTTCGCCTCGTTGTCTCTAGTATTTGTGGATGATTCAATCGACTTGACATTGCCCATTCCACGGTTAAGACCAATGTATCTGTGACTCCTATTAGCATCATCTCATAATAAAATCCAATAATGAAAATGGGACCGTTGTTGTGTGACATAAATGAGAGTAGGGGACTAATATTAATTTCCCCCCTCTTTTTGTTTGTTTGGTTTAAATGTATTTGTCGTCGTTCCTTGGTTTCTAGTTATTTCCAGCTGGGGTTGGAGATAACAATCAAGATTAGTGATCGATGTTAACATTAGTATAGTTACTTACTCCCGGAAAACCTCTTTCCAGCCATCATTCTTTTATCACGTTTGAGGTGAGACCCGTTAATAACGGTCGCAACTCCACCTTAAAAAACGATGTTCTTGTTATGGTTTGATTACGAGTACACATTTTATTTTCTAGATCTGAATATTGATATAAAATGAAAGAATGAGATCCGTTATAAATTCTTCTACCTACTAAATCGGGCAATTTTATTTTAACCTAGATATCCATTAATGGTATCAACGAAATTAACTAGTACAGAGCTGAATACACAATATTTCACCCAATGCTAGAAATGTCTTAATTCCATGGCATCAACTGTAATAACCCTCACAATCAGATATAATTTTGGTCGAGAAAATTCTTTAAAATCAGTTTGAAGATTGGTCGATCAGAATTTAAATAAAAATCGACACGGTGAATTAATCTTTCGACGGAGCTGTCTTTTGGTCAAAAGACCATCTCTTGATGGTTTTGGTCAAGTGTTAATTATTAATGTCAATTTTATTCATGCTGCGAGTTTATTCAGAGCAGGACGAGATTCGAATGATGAAAAATATTTAGTCGAAACAGTCCGAAAAATATCGACAAAACTCTTAAAATTATTTCTGAACAGTCACATGCCTTGCACCTTCTAGCCTACTTGCTTCCTCAGTAATTAGGTCACATGACATGCACCTACTTGCTTACGTGGTTGCTCATTAAAAGTCACATGCTGGTCACAAGTTGTTTGCTTCAGCTGCTTGTATCTTTCTTCATGGAAAGGAAATGTTCAGCTGCTTGTGCTGCTTGGTGTGCTGAAGCATGTCACCAGCTGTCTAACCTCATCTTTGTCATTTTGTGGGAGCAGACCCTCATCTGAAGCAACTCCTTATGATATAAAATCTCTTCTTTCCTCTGGACGTCAAACAGATAGAAAACATGAGAAAAGTTCAGAGAGAAAGAAGAGAAAATCTGTTAGAAAAATTGGTTGAAAATTCAGAAAAAAAAATCAGGAAGAGAAGTGAGCTTGGACGACCCTTCTCACCATCTTGTGAATTTAATCAGTGAGTATTTGTGTGGTAAAGAGTTGGAGATTTGGTGTCCTGAAGTTGAGAATCACCCATGTTCTTCAGCCTTTGATTTTAATCGGTAAAGATGTAAGTTGTTGTGTGGATCAGTTTTACGGCCTATTTAAATTTTCTTTTTACACACCAGCGAGCATTTTCTACCCTATGATTCGTATCTCTTTTGCTGGTTTTTGTTGTAAACTTAAATGCAAAAGACAAAGAAGGCGACGATGAAGCCAAACCGGAGCGAGAGTTCTTGAATGGGACCTTGAAAAGTATCTTATCTTCTTCCAAATGTTATGGGTTTCTTCATATTATTGTATCATGAAATAAACTGTTTAAGTTTTTGTCATTAAACTGAAAAAAATTCGTAAGTGATGATGAGAATAACTTTCTGTGGACTATATTAGATAGAGCAAACGCAATGATGTCCCTAGACCAGACGGCATCATCTTGCTACAATAATGCCCAAACTGATCTATCCGGCCTAAACGATGTAGGATCTTCCCACAAACTTGCATCTCTATGTAAAGCCCATAAATTAACCAACGCGATTGTATCACGCGGAACATCGAACCCACCGATGACACAGTTAGAAGATGAGAAATGAGGCACCAAAAGTGGTGCCATAGGGTAATGCCTTAGTAGTCTTAGCCACAACATTGTTCAAGTAGTCTATGTTCGCCAAATCTTTTTCTTTCAACAAACGACGATTACTTGATGATGATGGTGCTTCCATTTTTTTTAAAGGTAATTCCGTTTGATATCAATGTTTCGCCTCGTTGTCTCTAGTATTTGTGGATAATTCAGTAGACTTGACATTGCCCATTCTAGGCAGTGGATGAATATGCGCCTCCTATTATCATCATCTAATAGTAAAGTCCAATAATTAAAACGGGAATGCTGTTGTGTGACATAAATGGGAGTATGGGACCAATATTTTCTCCTTCTTGTTTTTGTCTGTTTTAAATGAATTTGTCATCGCTCCAGTTGGTTTCTAGTCATTTTCAGTTGGAGTTAAAGATAACACATTGTTTTTCTGAAATGACTTAAATTTTTGTACACTAGTAAAATGTCACATTCGTTTGGCAAAATATGGGTATAAAATAAAGGTTTTTAAAAAATTATATATTTATTCACATGATTAATATATAAAATCTAAATAAGTGTTTAACTCAATCGTGTTTTTGTTCTTTATTTTTATTTTTATTTTTATTTTTTCAATGTTAATTCACCTTCACTCCCAACCCAAATCAAGACTAGTGATCAGTGGCAACATCAGTCTAGTTAATAGCTCCCGGAACTCCAAGCTTATATGCGCCCATCCTCTTTCATCTTGCTGGAAAACCCTCTTTCCGGTCATCATTCTCATTATCACGTTTGAGGTAAGACCCGCAACTCCATCTTAAAAAAGATGTTCTTGTTATGGTTTAATATGATGTGTACGTAAAACCAAAATTGATCACGAGTACCAATTTTATTTTCTAGATCTGAATATGATATAAAAGGAAAGAATATGATCCGTAATAAATCTTATATCTACTAAATTTGGCAATTTTATCTAAACAAAATCCATTAATGGTATCAACGAAATTATTAGTACAGAACTACACAATATTTCACCCAATGCTATGTCATCGGCTGTCATAACCCTCACAATCAGATATAATTTTGGTAGAAAATTCTTTAAAATCAGTTTGAAGATTGGTCGATCAGAATTTAAATAAAAATCGACACGGTGTGAATTAATCTTTCGACGGAGCTGTCTTTTGGTCAAAAGACCATCTCTTGATGGTTTTGGTCAAGTGTTAATTATTAATGTCAATTTTATTCATGCTGTGCGAGTTTATTCAGAGCAGGACGAGATTCGAATGATGAAAAATATTTAGTCGAAACAGTCCGAAAAATATCGACAAAACTCTTAAAATTATTTCTGAACAGTCACATGCCTTGCACCTTCTAGCCTACTTGCTTCCTCAGTAATTAGGTCACATGACATGCACCTACTTGCTTACGTGGTTGCTCATTAAAAGTCACATGCTGGTCACAAGTTGTTTGCTTCAGCTGCTTGTATCTTTCTTCATGGAAAGGAAATGTTCAGCTGCTTGTGCTGCTTGGTGTGCTGATGTCACCAGCTGTCTAACCTCATCTTTGTCATTTTGTGGGAGCAGACCCTCATCTGAAGCAACTCCTTATGATATTGGGATCAAAGATAGAAAACATGAGAAAAGTTCAGAGAGAGAAGAGAAAATCTGTTAGAAAAATTGGTTGAAAAATTCAAATCAGGGGAAGAGAAGTGAGCTTGGACGACCCTTTCTCACCATCTTGTGAATTTAATCAGTGAGTATTTGTGTGGTAAAGAGTTGGAGATTTGGTGTCCTGAAGTTGAGAATCACCCATGTTCTTCAGCCTTTGATTTTAATCGGTAAAGATGTAAGTTGTTGTGTGGATCAGTTTTATGTGAGCATTTCTTTGGATTGATGCTGCGATTCAGCTTTGTTCTGATTGAGTCCGACCTTTTCTTGATGTGGTACTGATCAGGTTTGGCGTGGCTTCATCTTAAAGTGGTTTATCAGTTGAGTTCAGATAATGTTTGATTTAAACCGTAAACTGTTTTGCCTTTTGATCCATATCGGTTTAGATTGTAACCAGCTGGCTGAGTTGTTGTTCTTTCTCTCTGGATTAATTTCTTAATCTCTTGTGTAGATTTATATTAGTTCAGTTCATGGTCCGTAGCATCTAGACAACTTAGCTGAAACGATTTATGTTTGAACCGGAAAGCTGCCTTGAACTTGCCTTAATAGTTGTCCTGAATCTTGAACTGTAGGGTTGAACCGACTGATTAAACTTTGTTCCAGCCATTCTGTTATTGGTACAGATGGTCAAGGATAGTGTTCAGATCAGCGGATCCTTGTGGTGGTCTTAAATCGAGAATATTCAAGTCGAGTGTGATTAGCTTGAGCTCGGTATAGTCTTCCTTAGCCAATCTCATGGATTTAAAGGTGAGTTTAGATAGATGATTAAAGAGTTATGAATTAGTGTTGCATGATTGAAAATGTAGATGATTGATAGGCTTTGTCTCTTGATCAAATATTGAATTGGTAAGGTGTTTTCTTAATGTAAACACTTAATAAATATTTATGAATGTTCGTAGAGGTTTATTCGAACCGTAGTACTTGTTCTCAAGTACTAATATATTATATTATTAAATATATGAGTATAAATCATGTGAAGTCTTAATATATATACTTAAGTTAGTCCAAGTTCCAAATCTTGATTATAAGAAAAGGGAAAAGAAAAGGAAAATAGATGCGAAGATGCAAGATTGATAATGAAATCAAATGAAGGGCACATGTTGGGGAAGTGACGTAACAAAAGGAAAAGAGAAAGAAGATAGATAGATAGAGATGCTTAGTTATTATCATGACAACTATGAAGCAAAGCTAGAGTCCGTCCATACAAGTATTTTGTGTGTGTACCGAATTTGTCTGTTTATGTTATCGCCCTTCTTTTTCATTCCCACGAGCCACGATCACAATTATGTTTTGCAATGCCATTGATATTGATTGACAAACTAAACAATTATAAGACTCGTGGGTTTGTATGGTCAAATATATTCCGATCAAATTATTCGCATAAGTGTGAGATAAAATACGTACTTTATGTCCTTTACTTCCTCCTACGTCACATCTACGCATTCGTGCCCTACCTTCATAAATCATAAGACTCTTCCAACTGTTTAAATTCTTAATCGAGTCGATGAACCACGACCGGAGATTTAAATAATCACAAACCACTAATCATTATATTAATTAAGCCTTCATTTCCAATGATTATCCTATTTTTACTTCAAAAAGAGAAGAATTCTATAATTGAGATAAATTTGGCTCTAATGTCTTTTAAAAAAAAAAATCTTCAAATATAGAGTAAAATATAGATAAATTAAAGTAATTTTACTTTTAAATGCTATTATAAAAGCAAATAGAAGTGAGTTGGAGATGCTCCAAAACACATTTTACTCTCAAAATTATCAATTGACTTATGTTTTATAGTATAAAAATTTGTTTAATACAAAATAGCCAAACGATATAAGAAATGAAATCATGTAGTTTTAACATTTGCACCCAAAAAAAATAAATGAAATCATGTAGTTTAGTCCTTTCATTTTGTTCGCTTTATACTTAAATTGGCTTTTGCTAAATGTACATGGTGATTACTAACCTCCTTGTCGGTATAAAAGTTTAGATCATGAAAACATGTTATCCAAAGTAATGGTATACAGTTTTCTTGCCTAACTCCACTAACAAAGCTAACAATGTTATACTTACCAACTACTACTTGAATTTTAATTTGATTCAGAAGAGATTGATTCATTGGAATCTTGTTTATGCTAATCAGTTAACAAGCCCTAACTTTTTTATTATTATTGATATCGAAACAAATCCCACAAGTTAATATTCTAGCCTAATTTCATTTTCACATCTTAAGGCAATAAAATTTTACAAAAGCAAATTATAGAAGAAAAATCTTAAGGCAACAAAAATAAAGAACAACATAAGAAGCTATAATAGTTATTTTGGGAACAAAATCAAGCCATAGTAGTTTTATAAAGAAAACCCAAGCTATAATAGTTTCATACCTACTAAGTTAGTAATTTGTAATTTATTTATACATATAAAATTAGCTAGCTGGTCAATAAACAATTAGCACTTTTTGAAAGGTTAGGACATGATTAATCCCGGTCTTTTAACTTATGATTTGACACTTTTTTTTTTACACTTTTCAGCTAAGATACTCTTATATTTTTATTTAAGAGACGGTCTTAACTTTTCTTAGCTTAAAATCTAAAATCTAAGAACCGCTCTCTTACTCAGTTTAAGAACTCAGTTAAGGACTCGAGTTAACGATGATTTTGGAGACCGTCCTTTAAACTAACTCGCCTGCACCATCCCCTTATATCGGGTGTCTAATTCTACATCTTATTCCTTTTTATATTCTCTAACCAATTACAAACAAAATGTGATTATTTAATTTTATTATCGAAACTCGTATCTTCCTTCCTCTCCATCCTTTTTCATCTACCTTTGAATCTATTCATACTTGTATATAAAGCTTTACTTCCTCCTCTGCTACTCCTTTTCTATCAATAACCAAAACACATTCATTGTTTTAAACCCTAAACCCTACACTCCAAACATCTGAGCTACCACCAAAACAAAAATGAGACCCTTTGGTTTGATCTTTACGGTCGTGTTCTTGGTCTCAGCTTTTCGAATCAAGAACCGCTGATTGCAGAGTTCTCTTTGGTGGCTCATGGGAGGATATAGGTCAATCTAAGAATCGTGGAGTTGATTTGCGAAGTAAAGAATTGGTAGGGTCGTGATACGTGGTTATAAAAGGCTACGCTCGCTCTCTTCAGCTGGAGAGAGGATGCACACAATGGCTTCAGGACCGAGCAGGAGAGGTGCTGGTCACTAAAAGACTGTTAATCCATGCATTTACATTATTTCTATTAATCAATATTTGCTTAGCTCAGGTTATAGTAAATAGTTTTCAGTTGTTATAGGTTATTATATTTATTCAGTCGTCAAAGATCAACGTAAAGTTTAGAAGGGAGAGATTCTTTGATCATACAATAGTTGGTTCCTTCTAATAAAAATCACGTGCCAATAAATTGATAATTTTGTTTTTGATTGAATTTATAGAATAGTTTGAGATCCACGCTAACCGTGTAAATTCGAGATGAATCAGTTTTTCCATTATGGTGCATGACAAATGAAACAACCACAACACTCATGACTCATCAAAAGAGTTAACAGCAAAACTATTATTTCATGCTATACTACTACATAGTAGTTAGAAATTGGATTAATATGGGTCGCAACTTCCATGATTGATGAGATGCAAACACATATTTTGTGTTCGAAGCGTTGGCCTTGGGGTATTAAAAGGACATTTTGTTTTGTTGTCCTTCACTGAATAAATAAGACCAAATAAGGACGATTATTTAATTATTGCCATCCACCTCTCGAAATTCGTATTCCTAAAATCGCGATACAGGCAAACAAAATTACAAGAAAGCTAGTCGAATTCGGTTTTAAAAAAAAAATTTATTATTACTAAATTGCTTTGGAAAATTGACAAAAGTTTGAATAAATAATTTTCTTTAACCAAAATATATTAAGTTTTGTTAATTTGGAACGGCAATGAGAAAATTAATCAAAAAGCCCATTTAAAGGCCCATTCAAATTTCTTTTGCACACCAGCGTGCATTTTCTACCATATGATTCATATCGCTTTTGCTGGTTTTTGTGGTAAACTTACAAGCAAAAGACAGAAAAGGCGACGATGAGTACGATGAAGCCAAGCCGAAGCGACGAAGTATCCGACCCAGATCAGCAGATCAAGAACTCTAACGAGATCAGAGCTGGTTTCGATTCCTTGGCACCTAAGCGACCCACTAAACCCACCCGGAGCGAGCCAGCACCTCTCGGATCTTTCTACCCGACCAAACCACAGACCACCCGGAGGCTGACAAGTTCCAAAATCTCCACTCACAAACTCATGTTCGGTTTCTCTAACTCACTCTTTTTTCTTCACGTAAACTTATCGTCATAATTGAGATTATGGTTTGAAAAATTCAGGGTAATATTCTGCATGGAGGAGGTTCAGCTGCTGTTCAAGATGAGTTCTTAGAGACAGAGTATTACACGAATCTCACCTCCATTGATAAGCAACATCACACGGTTCTCATTTTATCTCTCTCTCTTTATAATTCATAATCTCAGCTGAAGATATTTAACTTTATAGTAAAATGTGGCTTTGTTTCTCTGGAACTAGACGGGAAGTGGGTTTATCAATGTGGTGAAGGAAGACAGCGGTGAAGAGGCCGTTCCAGCCGCCGCTGCACTCGACGACGACGGAGGAGAAAAGGCGGTTTACAAAAGCAACCCGGCGACGAACGACTGGATTCCTGCGGCGGAGGAAGACCTTACTTCCGAGTTTTCATCTAAACCGAACCGAAGCGAGAGTTCTTGAATAATATCTTTAACAATGTTTCTTACCTTCTTCTAGATGTTGTGTGTTTCCTGATATTATTGTAATAAAATTTGAAATCAGAGAATTATATGTTTTGCCAGTAATTTGAAAACAATAAAATTCAATAGGGATAAGAAGAAGATCCCAACTCTCAAATTAATATCCATGATGAGATAAACTTTCTGTGGACTGTATTAGATAGAGCAAACGCATACATCAAACGACATCTTCTTGCTACAATAATGTCCACACTGGTCTCTCCGGCCTTAACGACGTAGGATGGATACACCACTTGGATTATGTATAGTCCACAAAATAACCAACACGTACGATTGTATCACGTGGAACATCGAACCCACCAATGAAACAATTAGAAGATGAGAAACGAGGAGCTATAAGTCTTAGTGTCTTGGTCACGACATTGTTTAATAAGTAGTGATGATTATGATGGTGAATGGTGACTCCATTCAAGTATCAATGTTTTATCTCGTTGACTCTAGTATTTGTGGATAATTCAGTAGACTTGACATTGCCCATTCTAGGCAGTGGATGAATATGCGCCTCCTATTATCATCATCTAATAGTAAAGTCCAATAATTAAAACGGGAATGCTGTTGTGTGACATAAATGGGAGTATGGGACCAATATTTTCTCCTTCTTGTTTTTGTCTGTTTTAAATGAATTTGTCATCGCTCCAGTTGGTTTCTAGTCATTTTCAGTTGGAGTTAAAGATAACACATTGTTTTTCTGAAATGACTTAAATTTTTGTACACTAGTAAAATGTCACATTCGTTTGGCAAAATATGGGTATAAAATAAAGGTTTTTAAAAAATTATATATTTATTCACATGATTAATATATAAAATCTAAATAAGTGTTTAACTCAATCGTGTTTTTGTTCTTTATTTTTATTTTTATTTTTATTTTTTCAATGTTAATTCACCTTCACTCCCAACCCAAATCAAGACTAGTGATCAGTGGCAACATCAGTCTAGTTAATAGCTCGGAACTCCAAGCTTATATGCGCCCATCCTCTTTCATCTTGCTGGAAAACCCTCTTTCCGGTCATCATTCTCATTATCACGTTTGAGGTAAGACCCGCAACTCCATCTTAAAAAAGATGTTCTTGTTATGGTTTAATATGATGTGTACGTAAAACCAAAATTGATCACGAGTACCAATTTTATTTTCTAGATCTGAATATGATATAAAAGGAAAGAATATGATCCGTAATAAATCTTATATCTACTAAATTTGGCAATTTTATCTAAACAAAATCCATTAATGGTATCAACGAAATTATTAGTACAGAACTACACAATATTTCACCCAATGCTAGAAATGTCTTAATTCCATGGCATCAACTGTAATAACCCTCACAATCAGATATAATTTTGGTCGAGAAAATTCTTTAAAATCAGTTTGAAGATTGGTCGATGAATTTAAATAAAAATCGACACGGTGAATTAATTCGACGGAGCTGTCTTTTGGTCAAAAGACCATCTCTTGATGGTTTTGGTCAAGTGTTAATTATTAATGTCAATTTTATTCATGCTAAAAGTTTATTCAGAGCAGGACGAGATTCGAATGATGAAAAATATTTAGTCGAAACAGTCCCAAAAATATCGACAAAACTCTTAAAATTATTTCTGAACAGTCACATGCCTTGCACCTTCTAGCCTACTTGCTTCCTCAGTAATTAGGTCACATGACATGCACCTACTTGCTTACGTGGTTGCTCATTAAAAGTCACATGCTGGTCACAAGTTGTTTGCTTCAGCTGCTTGTATCTTTCTTCATGGAAAGGAAATGTTCAGCTGCTTGTGCTGCTTGGTGTGCTGAAGCATGTCACCAGCTGTCTAACCTCATCTTTGTCATTTTGTGGGAGCAGACCCTCATCTGAAGCAACTCCTTATGATATAAAATACCCTCTTCTTTCCTCTGGACGTCAAACAGATAGAAAACATGAGAAAAGTTCAGAGAGAAAGAAGAAAAATCTGTTAGAAAAATTGGTTGAAAAATTCAGAAAAAATCAGGGAAGAGAAGTGAGCTTGACGACCCTTTCTCACCATCTTGTGAATTTAATCAGTGAGTATTTGTGTGGTAAAGAGTTGGAGATTTGGTGTCCTGAAGTTGAGAATCACCCATGTTCTTCAGCCTTTGATTTTAATCGGTAAAGATGTTGTTGTGTGGATCAGTTTTATGTGAGCATTTCTGTTGGATTGACTGCGATTCAGCTTTGTTCTGATTGAGTCCGACCTTTTCTTGATGTGGTACTGATCAGGTTTGGCGTGGCTTCATCTTAAAGTGGTTTATCAGTTGAGTTCAGATAATGTTTGATTTAAACCGTAAACTGTTTTGCCTTTTGATCCATATCGGTTTAGATTGTAACCAGCTGGCTGAGTTGTTGTTCTTTCTCTGGATTAATTTCTTAATCTCTTGTGTAGATTTATATTAGTTCAGTTCATGGTCCCAGAGCATCTAGACAACTTAGCTGAAACGATTTATGTTTGAACCGAACTGAAGCTGCCTTGAACTTGCCTTAATAGTTGTCCTGAATCTTGAACTGTAGTTGAACCGACTGATTAAACTTTGTTCCAGCCATTCTGTTATTGGTACAGATGGTCAAGGATAGTGTTCAGATCAGCGGATCCTTGTGGTGGTCTTAAATCGAGAATATTCCAAGTCGAGTGTGATTAGCTTGAGCTCGGTATAGTCTTCCTTAGCCAATCTCATGGATTTAAAGGTGAGTTTAGATAGATGATTAAAGAGTTATGAATTAGTGTTGCATGATTGAAAATGTAGATGATTGATAGGCTTTGTCTCTTGATCAAATATTGAATTGGTAAGGTGTTTTCTTAATGTAAACACTTAATAAATATTTATGAATGTTCGTAGAGGTTTATTCGAACCGTAGTACTTGTTCTCAAGTACTAATATATTATATTATTAAATATATGAGTATAAATCATGTGAAGTCTTATTGTATACTCACTTTCCGGTTCCCGTGATACCGCGGAATTGTTCCTGCGATACTGAAGCAAGGTCACGAAGACACGATGATAGGGTTGCACCTCGAGGCCGTAACTGCATGCAGCGGATGTTCAGTCTTTGAATATCCGATGAAGATGATGATTATATTTATTTCCTCTAGGCTCGGTTAGCCTTGGTGGGTTTCTGGTTTAGTCTATATATAAATATTATAAGTATGAGTGAATGGCGGATGTCGTAGATGATGTTTAAGATAAGATTCACATCGATGGAATAGACCTTATATATGTATTTTTATTAGTTATGGAATATATTTCCACTGCATACAAATGGAGTTGATTGCTTGAGATATTATTAATATATGTCGGGACTAGGCTCACCGAGTAAACTAGTTACTCATGACTCATTTGTGATGCAGGTAACCAGTAGACGGAGACCTTACTCTAGGACGGAAAGAAACGACATTAGCCAACAATAGTTTTATTATCCTTGCAAAGGCGCTTTGATATTTCTTATGTATAAGATTTGTTGACCGAAAATCTCGAGGTTATTTTATAACAAATTTTGTAAGATGCTTTTAAATGATATATAAAGAATGTTTTTAAAGTACAAGTTCCATATGATATTAGTCTTTGTCCGGACGAACTAACTATCGGATATTGTTTTTTCGGATTGAAAAGCCTGGAGTGATATTCAATAGGAGCGTTGATGTTCTTTGGTTGTTGGTCTAAGGTGATCAGAAGTATTCTGAGATCCTCGGATCGACCATCGAGAAACATCGACCGTGTCATTTCCGGTCATCTACGATCGGGGTGTCACATCAACGATTTGTACTTTTCTGCTTTATCGCTAGAATCGGTCTATTGGATATATACCACTAGATTTAATCAAATCATATCTTCTTAGAAAACCCTCAAAAAATATTTCTAAGTCTATATTTTAGAGGTACATATTACAAACCCATAAACATAAGTCCAAATTTATATGTTTAAATTTTCAAAATTGACTAAAATTGCAAAAATGTAGCTATAACTAAAAAATGACGTCAATAAACCATATTACAACTCTCAACCAACACACATATATATATACTCTGCATCGTAGACGCTTATTAAACTAATCTTGTTGAACCACACAATACTTTAATTCCAAAATTCTTAATAAACCATCAATATGGGGTTCTACACAAACAATTACATAGACTGTATCATTTTACGGGTAACGACACGTGACTTGCACTTGGCTCGCAATGGAATAGCTTTAGGCATAGTGAGCCCTTTGTCTTCCATCATGTCCACAAGTTCTTCACCAACTCTCTCCCACTCGAAACACTGAATTAAACACCCAAGAACCAGGCTCACTAGACGCTTCCCAAGCTCAACTCCAGGACAAGCTCGTCGTCCCATCCCAAACGGCATTAGCTTTTGAGCCTCTCCTTCTTTCTCGAACCTCTCCGGCTTGAACCTCTCTGCCTCTTCCCATACACCAGGATCTCTATGCATAGCCCACACGTTTGTTAACAACATTGTGCCACGTGGCATATCGTATCCCGCCACTTTACAATCATCCGATGAATAATGTGGGAGGAGTAGAGGAACCGGTGGGTACAAACGCAATGTTTCAGACACGATGTACTGGAGATAAGGGAGATTTTCAATGTCTGATTCGTCAATTAACCGGTCTGAACCAATTTTATCATCTATTTCTGCTCTTGCTTTCTCAAGTATCTTTGGATGGTTCAACAAATTAGACAATGCCCATTCTAGAGTTATTGAGGATGTGTCTGTCCCCGCAATTACCAGAGACTGTATATGCATATTAAATAGTTAGTAAACTCTCATTGTATATATAATATACTATATATAAATTAGTTAATAGTCCAGTTTTATGAATAGTGTCATTTTGTCATTTCACACAAATTGACAAAATAATTGAAACGCATATATATTTTTAATAACTACAATTATTTAACTAATGCTTGTGTTTAAGATAAATAAAATTATTTATAAAATTCAATGGATTTTGTAATTAATATTTAATTTTAATTAGAAGAAATTGTGTTGGAATTCTAAAGTAACTCTATTTGTGTAACCAAAAATGTCAAAAATGATGCTCAAAGGGACTATATACTTACGATTATGATTCCTTTGATGATGATATCAGTATAATACTCGGGTTGGGTTTCTTGGAGGGAAAGCAAGTGATCGATCAAGGTTTGACCCCTTTCTTTCTCTGCACGTTTCTCATCAACCAGTTTTTGCAAGAATCCATCGAACCGTTTACCCAAAAGTTTGGCCCGTTTTTCAAAATCTGTGACCCAACGTATGATGGGAAGATAGTCAGCTAGATTTCCAGCACCAGCGCCGGCCACCGCCTCCGATATAAGTGCCCTCACTATTCTGGCCTCGTCATTGTCTTCTGTGCCACTACCGTAATATCGTTTTCCGGCTACCATCATGATTATATTGTTGAAAGCCAAGTTGGCTAATAATGATTTCATATCCACTTCAACAAATCCCTGCGAGTTGTATACCATCAGAAAAAAATCAAGTTAATAAATTTTAACTGATATAAATTATATATCCAAAGCTACATTATCTTCAGTTTTAAAATTTATTACATATCGTGTTGACATTTTCCTTGTTACTCAAAATTGTATTCAGTTATATATGAAGTGACTGCTAATTGAGAAAATATATTTTGAACTCCCGAGTGAGAAACCTTACAGTACCCTTAGAGCATAATTAATGATGGGTTCTTACGGTGAGATTCTTATCGGAATATAAGAAACTGTCTTTAGCCTTTTAACTAAAAAACTAAGAACCGGTTCTTAAATATATTTAAGAATTGGTTCTAAGTTTTTTAGTTAAAAGAAGATTTCTTATATTCCGTTAAAAATCACCCTAAAAACCCCCATTAATCATGCTCTTAAAGATGGGTATACTCATTTGAGTATCTTAAGTTCTTAACATTAGGAACATCCTTAATCGTTAGAACTCCATTTAGAGTTCTTAGAATACAAAATATTAATTTTTAATACAATTTAGTAAATTAAACTTATATTTCATTTTTAAATCTTAGCTAAGAGAGAAAATTTGGACTATAACTTTTTTATGGTTTCTTAAAATTTCTTAGCTAAGAAACTTTGATCTTTTTCTCTCTCCTCTCTTTTAATATTTTAATTTAATTTTAATATCAGAACCTCATTAACATCCATTGCTCTAAGATATTATGATTATTATTATATCTATTATTACTCTGTTTAAGTTTCAATTTCTAAAATAAAATTAACCATCTAAAACATGTGCTTTTGTGGTATCTAAAGAGGTTCTCAAAGGATATTGTTTGAGATACTAATTCTCATGTTTTGCTTTATTTGATTTTTTATTATTTTTGGTGGAAATATTTTGTCCAAGAAACCTCCAATGAAGTGTTCTTATAAACATTAGAGAGTATATAATACAGTATATAATTAGATAAGCATGGAAGGTTGAAAAAAATACATAATCATATGGAGTAAATAACTATATATATACGTATTGGTATTAAACTATTAATGTTTTTTGTCGCCGCGTATTGATGTCTATAACGTAAACAACGGCGCAAATCGTCGTAAGAGTTGATTTGCTCTAGTGCCTAGAACAAAATAATTGACAAAGCTGTAAACTGTATCTGATTCCCGATTCATCGGGCAGAATTGATATATAAATATATTTATTAAAAAAATAATAATAATTGACAAATTTTACCAAAAAGATAAAATAATAATAATTGATAAACAGAAATGTCTTACGTGTAAGGAGTTTCTCGACAGGTGTGTTATGAGCTGTCGGATCTCGTCTTTACGGATAGACATAAAGGTACTGACCCTATGAGAAGAGAATATCTCGACGGCGGCGATGCGGCGGAGATTCCTCCAGTGGTCGCCGTAAGAGGCTGCAATCATGATGGTGGAATCGTAGGCGACGTGTTTCCCGATGATGAGCTCGGGACGGTTTGCAAGAACCACATCGTTTCTTGTGAAGCATTCTTCCGCTACAGCATGCGAGGAGACGACGTAGACTAGGCGGTTTCAAGGCAAGGAGGTGGAAGATAGGAGTGTTCCCTGAGTGACTGAGAGGGAGAGGAGTGTCCGCTGGACAGGGTGCTTGAGGAGATGAAGGTGGCCGATAAATGGTAAAGAGTAAGCAGGAGAAGGAGGAAGATTCAGTTTGCGAGTTGATTTTGTGAACAAGAACTTGATAGAGATTAAGATAAGCAGAAAGGATACAGGTAAAATTAGGGTGAAGTCCATCTTTTCTTTTGTTGGTTGCTTAACTCTTTTGGATCTGTCTTTGTTTGTGTGTGGGAGATTGAACCCCACTCACATGTGTACTCTTTGGTCTTGAAATAAAGTTTTAAGGCTTGAAGCAATATATATATAATTTTTTTAGCACCGATCACTTGACAGAGTTAGCCGTATAGTTGGTAGAAAGTGTTTTTTACTGAGAAAGGGATTCGTGTGGCTTTGTCAAAAAAAAAGGGATTCTTGTGGTGTTTTTGGTAATTGTAACAGAGATGAAGAGGCAAATTTGGTTTTGTATTAGTAAAGGATCAAATAATTAGTTGATAGAAAGATTTTCTGATAATGCTAGCTAGGCGAGAGACTAGAGAAAAATGCACACAGATATATACACTTACATAAATGATTTGTTTTTTGTCGGCTTTAATTTAAATAATAAGGTGCGTTTAATGCATGTTTCTTGGAGTGTTGTGATTTGAACTAAATTTCAAATTGATGACTTTATTTTGAACCTTTGCTCACCCTTAGAGTGGAGCAAAGAGAAGCTAGCCCTACGTACTACAACAAAGTATGGGTCCAATTAATCGAATATGGCAATTGTCAATCGTGACCAGTTAGTTTCTTTCGAACTTTTGGATCTCTCTGGATGCGTATCTCTATCTGATGGCCCATTTTTGATACGCCATTTACCTTTTATTTGTTTTGCTTGATGTCATTTTCTAAATGAGTTTTTCCTTGTCAACTCGAAATGAATTTTTCAACACTATTATATAAATATTTTTAAAATTATTTTTTGTAGTTAAATTTTAATAATAAAAATAAAATATGTCAATGTAGAACGAGAAATAGCAAAATTTCTTTCAAAATCTTTTCTGTAGGGGGAATTTTCAAAATATATCTTTCATATTTTCTAATTTTATTATTATTTTGAATATAAAAACTAATGGGAAACTATTAGTAATAATGCTTTTATGACGTTTATTTAGGCGCATTCTATTTAATCGAGTATTAAGAAAGACTGTAAAAGTTAAAAATAATCACATAAAAAGTTGTTATTCTGACATAAACATTTTCTAAAAACAAAACATCAACAAAGATGCATTTTTAGACGACAAGCGTTATATCAGACAATTTAGCAAAAAAAAAAGCATTATATCAGTTTACCAACAATGGGACGTGCTTTGCACATGGTTCTCAACGGCACTAGTTTAGGCAATGTGGCTCCTTTGTCTTCGGTCAAGTCCACAAGTTCATCACCAACCCTTTCCCACTCGAAACACTGAACCAAAGCTGCAAGAACCAGGCTCACTAACCTTTGAGCAAGCCCAGCTCCAGGACAAGCTCTTCGTCCCATCCCAAATGGCAATAACTTATCAGCCTCTCCTTCTTTTTCGAACCTTTCCGGCTTGAACATCTCCGGATCTTCCCATAAATCAGGATCTCTATGCATAGCCCACACGTTAGTCAACACCATCGTACCACGTGGCATATCGTATCCCGCCACTTTACAATCATCCGACGACAAATGAGGTAGTAGTAGCGGAACAGCAGGATACAGACGTAATGTTTCCGACACAATGTTTTGGAGATAAGGGAGGTTCACAATGTCCGGTTCGTCTACTAACCGGTCAAAACCGATTTTTTCATCTATTTCGGTTCTTGCCTTTTTAAGTACTTCTGGATAGTTCAACAAATTTGACATCGCCCATTCTAGTGTTACCGCTGTGGTATCTGTCCCTCCAATTGTCAGACTCTGCATATAATGGTTTTAATCAAACTTTATGCGTACATTGTTTATATATAACTTTGCTTATTGGTTGATACTTACGAGTATGAGTCCTTTGATGATGTCATCTGTGTAGTAATCCGGTTGGGTTTCTTGAAGAGAAAGCAAGCGATCGATCATAGATTGACCTATTTCTTTCTCTGCACGTTTCTCGTCGACAATTCTCTGTAAAAACGCATCAAACCGATTCCCCAGGTTCTTGATTTGCTTTTCAAAAGGGGTGAACCAACGTAAAACCGACAGATAATCAGCTGGATTCCCTGCGCCGGAGCTGGCCACCACCTCGGCCACAAGTTCCCTCACAGACTTAGCTTCGTCGTTTTCTTCACCGTAGTACCGCTTCCCAGCTAGCATTCTGATGATGTTGTTGGATGCCAAATTCCCTAATAATGATTTCATCTCCACCTCCACAAATCCCTTTGAATTCCATTAAAAGTAGGAGTAAACGTTACTAGGAAACTAAAAGATAAAAATGGTAGCATACTTCGGTATTCACATATGTTTGCGTTACCATTTTTAAAAACAATTTAACAAAAAAATGATTGGGTTTATTCTGGGCTGAAATCTAAATAGACGTAAAAATTGTTAACTACACCAACAAAATATAACCACGGAGAAAAATAAAACACTGAATTTACACGAAATATATAAATATCGTGATAACATTCGTGAACTACTAATTGTTACACAATGAGAACTAGGCCTGAAATTATTATCCGAGATCCGGATTCGATCCGAGATCCGATCCGGATCCGCTCCGAAAATCCAGATATCTGGAGGGGTCGAATCCGGATAATAAAATGTTGAATCCGTTAAAACCGGATCCGGATCCTAAATTTTTTAGTCCAGATATCCGGATTCATAATTTTTATTAATAATTATTTTTAAAATAGTAATATCTATATATATAACTAGTTTTATTTATTATATTTTCATTTTTATAATAGTATATATAACTTTTATATAAAATTTGTAATAGCATATATAAAAATAATTAAAAACATTGTATATATTTTTATTTTTAAATTATAGTTGATATTTTATATATTTTAATATTATTATTTTATTTATTTTAGAAATAAACTTGAAGATAAACATTGTATTATACTAAACCACTACAAGAAAACACAAGTTTAACGAGGAAAATTAACGAGGAAAACAATCCTCGTAAAAAAATCGTCGATTTTGCGAGGAAATTACGTGAAAAAATAAAAGCATCGTTATTTCCTCTACGACAGAAGTTTCGTCAGAAAGATGATGTAATTGGACGTGGTTTTTACGAGGAAACACTATTTCCTCGAATCACGAAAGTTTCGAAGTTCTTTACGAGGAATTAGTTTACGTGTACTACGAGGTAATTTTGAATCCACCACCAAGTTAGCTTCCTTCCATACCCTCGGATGAGATCTGGGTATAAATTGGTTAGCCGTGATCAAAGTTACACGAGGATCGAATCATCAGTGGAGAAGAACCACCATTGAAAAAACGATAAATGAAGTCGAGGAACCTGAACAAGAATTGATGACATCCTTCTCATTGACCCAATCACGCAGTACGAAGATTTACGACGATGCCACGCACAAAGCCAAGAGCGAGTTTAATGAAAATGATGATGTTTCTATTGATGACGAGAATGTTGATGTATCCGATTGATGTATTTGATTTTGTGTAGTTTGTTTTATGAATAAGATAATGTGGGAGTTTGTTTTATGAATAAGGTAATGTGAGAGTTTGTTTTAATTATGAATAAGGACTTGTGTTTTGGAATGGAAAGAATTGATTGAGGTGAAAGAATAGATTGAGGTTCAGTAGAAGGATAGATGGGTTTGGGGTTTGGAATATATGAAGGAAGATAAAGAAGATGGGGTTTGGGGTTTGGGGTTTCGGATTTTAGGATTTAAATGTAATACTCGTTAATTCCTTGTAAAATAGCGTGGAACTTACGACAAAATGTAAAATAAAGAACGCCATGCTAATTCCAAGCCAAAATCGTCAAAGGAGTCGTAAATACACGAGGAAAATAATGACGAAATTAAAAAATAAAGAAAGCGGGGCACGCTAATTCCACGTGAAGACAAAATCGTCGTAAAACAGTCGTAGCCAACGAGGAATATGACGAAATTAGAAAACTAGAAAGAAGAGAAGAAAGATATGGAATCACATGTGCAGACTTACGTTAGTCTCACCCACATGAGTTCCAATATCTTCTTTTCCTCTTTTCAAATATTTATAATTTGAAAACATGGTGAAAAAGCGGACTCGCTAATTCCTCATAGTATAAAACTAGAAAAGAAAAGAAAAGATCGAAGATGGGCGAGACTTACGCGATGTAAGTCTCGCCATATGAAGTTCCAATATCTTCTTCTCCTCATTTTTCAAATATTTCTAATTTGGGAATGTGGGAATTGTGATTTAGAATGGAAATAAAGATGGGGTTTGGAATATATGAAGTAGAAAATAAGGAATATGGGATTTGGGGTTTCGGATTTTGGGATTTAAACATAACACTCGCAATTCCTCGAAGTTTATCGCCGTCCATTTACGGGCTTCGTTAATTCCATCAGACGCAATCGCCGAAAAGACCGAAGAAGAAGAGGAAATACCGATGAAATAAAAAAAAAGAAAGCGACCTCGCTAAATCCATGTAGGATGAAATCGTCGTGAAAATACCATGTAAAACGAAATCGTCGTAAATACCAATGCATGACCTAAATCGCCGTAAATACCTCAATAGTAAAAACTAGAAACATAAAGGAGAAAGATACAGATTCACATGTGGCAAGACTTCCAACATTATGCGTACGGTCTACGAATTCTAATATCTTCTTCTTTTCCTTTTTCAAATATTTATAATTTGAATAGGATTTTCCCGAGGAGTGTGATTTGAGATGGTGTGATTTGGGAGTTTGTGTGTGGTTTGAGAAGGAGAGTTGTGGGTATATTTACTGAGCCGCTCGTCAATTCCACGTAAGCAAAATCGTCGTTAATACCGATTACAAAAATGCGGCCTTTGTAACTCGCATTTAATAAACGCTGGCCTTTGTAATTGCCGCTGAAATCGAATTTCCAGGATGAAGCTGAAATGCGTCCTCTTCAAATGTGAATGGTTTGACCCGTTGTCAACGAGGTTTTCGCCTAACAAATTCGTGTGTTGATGTCAACGGTGGACGACGGTACAACAAATTCGAGCCTTTCATCTTAGCTTCACAGCGACCAAGTTAGCTTCCTTCCATACCCTGGATGAGAGATTCGGGTATAAATTGGTTAGCGATGATCAAAGTTACACCTCGAGGGCTAATCATCGTGGAGAAGAACCACCATTGCAAGAAGAACGATAAATGAAGTCGAGGAACCTGAACAAGAATTGATGACATCCTTCTCATTGACCCAATCACGCAGTACGAAGATTTACGACGATGCCACGCACAAAGCCAAGAGCGAGTTTAATGAAAATGATGATGTTTCTATTGATGACGAGAATGTTGATGTATCCGATTGATGTATTTGATTTTGTGTAGTTTGTTTTATGAATAAGATAATGTGGGAGTTTGTTTTATGAATAAGGTAATGTGAGAGTTTGTTTTAATTATGAATAAGGACTTGTGTTTTGGAATGGAAAGAATTGATTGAGGTGAAAGAATAGATTGAGGTTCAGTAGAAGGATAGATGGGTTTGGGGTTTGGAATATATGAAGTAGAAGATAAAGAAGATGGGGTTTGGGGTTTGGGGTTTGGATTTTAGGGATTTAAATGTAATACTCGTTAATTCCTTGTAAAATAGCGTGGAACTTACGACAAAATGTAAAATAAAGAACGCCATGCTAATTCCACGTAAGCCAAAATCGTCAAAGGAGTCGTAAATACACGAGGAAAATAATGACGAAATTAAAAAATAAAGAAAGCGGGGCACGCTAATTCCACGTAAGCCAAAATCGTCGTAAAACAGTCGTAGCCAACGAGGAATATGACGAAATTAGAAAACTAGAAAGAAGAGAAGAAAGATATGGAATCACATGTGGCGAGACTTACGTTAGTCTCACCCACATGAGTTCCATATCTTCTTCTCCTCTTTTCAAATATTATAATTTGAAAACATGGTGAAAAGCGGACTCGCTAATTCCTCATAGTATAAAACTAGAAAAGAAAAGAAAAGATCGAAGATGGGCGAGACTTACGCGATGTAAGTCTCGCCATATGAAGTTCCAATATCTTCTTCTCCTCTTTTCAAATATTTCTAATTTGGGAATGTGGGAATTGTGATTTAGAATGGAAATAAAGATGGGGTTTGGAATATATGAAGTAGAAAATAAGGAATATGGGATTTGGGGTTTGGATTTTAGGGATTTAAACATAACACTCGCAATTCCTCGAAGTTTATCGCCGTCCATTTACGGGCTTCGTTAATTCCATCAGACGCAATCGCCGAAAAGACCGAAGAAGAAGAGGAAATACCGATGAAATAAAAAAAAAGAAAGCGACCTCGCTAAATCCATGTAGGATGAAATCGTCGTAAATACCATGTAAAACGAAATCGTCGTAAATACCAATGCATGACCTAAATCGCCGTAAATACCTCAATAGTAAAAACTAGAAACATAAAAGGAGAAAGATACCAGATTCACATGTGGCAAGACTTCCAACATTATGCGTACGGTCTACGAATTCTAATATCTTCTTCTCCTCTTTTCAAATATTATAATTTGAATAGGATTTTCCCGAGGAGTGTGATTTGAGATGGTGTGATTTGGGAGTTTGTGTGTGGTTTGAGAAGGAGAGTTGTGGGTATATTTACTGAGCCGCTCGTCAATTCCACGTAAGCAAAATCGTCGTTAATACCGATTACAAAAATGCGGCCTTTGTAACTCGCATTTAATAAACGCTGGCCTTTGTAATTGCCGCTGAAATCGAATTTCCAGGATGAAGCTGAAATGCGTCCTCTTCAAATGTGAATGGTTTGACCCGTTGTCAACGAGGTTTTCGCCTAACAAATTCGTGTGTTGATGTCAACGGTGGACGACGGTACAACAAATTCGAGCCTTTCATCTTAGCTTCACAGCGACCAAGTTAGCTTCCTTCCATACCCTCGGATGAGAGATTCGGGTATAAATTGGTTAGCGATGATCAAAGTTACACCTCGAGGGCTAATCATCGTGGAGAAGAACCACCATTGCAAGAAGAACGATAAATGAAGTCGAGGAACCTGAACAAGAAATTGATGACATCCTTCTCATTGATCCGCATAATCACGAAGTACGAAGATCTACCGATGATGCCACGCACAAGCTGTTGAAGACGAAGTTTAATGAAAATGATGACATTTCAGTGATGACGAATGTCGATGAATCGATTGATGTATTTGATTTTGTGTAGTTTGTTTTATGAATAAGGTAATGTGAGAGTTTGTTTTATGAATAAGGTAATGTGAGAGTTTGTTTTATGAATAAGATAATGTGGGAGTTTGTTTTATGAATAAGTGGGAATGGTTTGGAATATATGAAGTAGAAGATAAGGAATTGTGGTTTGGAATGAAAATAAAGATAGGGTTTGGAATATATGAAGTAGAAGATAAAGAAGATGGGGTTTGGGGTTTGGATTTTAGGGATTTAAATGTAATACTCGTTAATTCCTCGCACATTGACGCCGAACTACGACGCAGTCCTCGCTTATTCCACGCGATTGATTCGTCGTAAAGGACTCGTTGAATAACGTGGAAATAACGACGAAATAAAAAAAAATAAAGAAAGCGTAAACCCGCATTCCACGAGACGTAATCGCCGTAAACACCCGTAATATAAATGATGAACGCCCTCTTTAATTCCACGGACGGAATCATCGTAAACACCGTAATGAAAATCGTCAGAACACCAGTAGTGGAAAAAGAAAAAAAAGAAAAATATCGGATTTACATGTGGCAAGACTTCCAAAATTATATTACTTAAGTCTCACCAACATAAATTCCAATATTTTCTCTTCCTTTTTCTCAAATTTTATAATTTGAATAGGATTGGATTTTGGAGTATGATGTGAGATAGGGTGTGATTTGGGAGTTTGTTTGTGGGTTGAGAAGGAGAGTTACGTATATTTATAGAAGCTTTCCCCATGATGAGCTCGGGACGGTTCGCTAGAACGACATCGTTTCTTGTGAAGCATTCTTCCGCTACAGAATACGAGGAGACGACGTAGACGAGGCGGTTTCCTAGGCGGAGGTGGAAGATAGGAGTATCTAGTGATTGAGAGAGAGGAGAGGAGTGTTCGCTGGACAGGGTGCTTGAGATAGATAGAGGTGGCCGATAAAAAAGAGTAAGCAGGTGAAGGAGGAAGATTCAGTTTCCGAGTCGAGTTTTTGAACAAGAACTTGATTGAGATCAAGATAAGCAGAAAAGATAGAAGTAAGATTGGGTTGAAGTCCATCTTTTCTTTTGTTTGTTGCTTAACTGTTTTGGGTCCGTCTTTGTTTGTGTGTGGGAGATTGAACCACATGTGTACTCTCTTTGGTCTTGAAATAGGGTTTAAATAATGTTTGAAGCAATATTATTTTTTGGTTCTTACAACCGATCAATTGACAGCTTTAGCCGTATATAACAAAATAATAAATGTGGTTGATGGAAAGTGTTTTTTCTGAGAAGGGATTCGGTGGTTTTTCCGGTTAATTGTTACAGAGATGAAGAGGCAAATTTGGTTATGTATTAGTGAAGGATCATATAATTAGTTGAAAGAAAGATTTTCTGATGATGATAGGCGAGACTAGGGAAAAATGCACATATATATGGGGACATAACTAATTTTTTTCTCGCTATAATTTAAACAATAGTATGCATTTAATGCCTGTTTCTTGGAGTGTAGCATGATTAACAGGTGCTTAGGGATTATTATCGTAAGTTAAAACTAAAACCCGGATTAATTATGGCGTTATAGTTGATTTTAACTATATTTCAAATTGAGTTTATTTTGAACCTTTGCTCACCCTTGTAGGGGCAAAGACAAGCTAACAATACGTATTACATCAAAGTATGGGTCCAATTAGTCGAATTGTCAATTGTCAATTGTCAATCGTGACCAGTTAGTTTCTTTTGGACTTTTGGATCTCTCTCGATGCGTATCTCCATCTGCTGGCCCACTTTTGATATGCAACTTACTTGTTATTTGTTTTCCTTGATATTATATAAATATTTTTAAATTATTTGTTGTAACTAAATGTTAATTTAAAATAAAATATGTCAATGAAAAACGATATATAGCAAAAATATTTCCAAGATCTTCTGAAAGTTCCTTATGAGAATATTTAAATATAATTTTCATATTCTCTAATTTTATTACTATTTTGAATATAAAAAATGGGGAACTATTAATAATAGTGCTTCTATGACGTTTATTTAGACCCATCCTATTTAGCCGGTACTAAGCAAGACTGTAAAGTTTAAAATATTCACATAAAAAGTTGTTATTCAAACACACACATTTTTTAAAAAACAACAACAAAGGTGTATCTTATAAGACGAGCATTATATCAGTTTAGCAACAATGGGACGTGCTTTGCACATGGTTCTCAACGGCACTAGTTTAGGCAATGTGGCTCCTTTGTCTTCGGTCATGTCCACAAGTTCATCACCGACCCTTTCCCACTCGAAACACTGAACCAAAGTTCCAAGAACCAGACTCACTAACCGTTGAGCAAGTCCAGCTCCAGGACAAGCTCTTCGTCCCATCCCAAATGGCAATAGCTTATCTGCCTCTCCTGCTTTGTCAAATCTTTCTGGCTTGAACATCTCCGCAGCTTCCCATAAAGTTGGATCTCTTTGCATAGCCCACACGTTAGTCAACACCATCGTACCACGTGGGACATCATATCCCGCCACTTTACAATCATTCGACGACAAATGAGGTAGTAGTAGCGGAACCGCAGGATACAAACGTAATGTTTCCGACACAATGTTTTGGAGATAAGGAAGTTTGACAATGTCCGGCTCGTCTACTAACCGGTCAAAACCGATTTTGTCATCAATTTCATTTCTGGCCTTTCTAAGTACTGGATAGTTCAACAGATTTGACATAACTAGCTGTGGTATCTGTCCCTCCAATTGTTAGACTCTGCGTATATTGATTATTATCAAACATTATGTATACATTGTGTCTATATATATAGTTTGCCTATTGATTAATAGTAAACTTACGAGTATGAGTCCTTTGATGATGTCATCCGTATAGTAATCAGGTTGGGTTTCTTGGAGAGCAAGCGATCGATCATAGTTTGACCTTTTTCTTTATCTGCACGTTTCTCGTCGACAATTCTTTGTAAAACGTATCAAACCTATTCCCCAAATCCTTGATTCGCTTTTCATAATTGGTGAACCAACGTACAACCGAAAGATAATCAGCTGGGTTCCCTGCACCGGAGCTGATCACCACCTCGGCCACAAGTTGCCTCACAAACTTAGCTTCGTCGTTTTCTTCACCGTAGTATCGCTTCCCGGCCAGCATTCTGATGATGTTGTTGGATGCCAAATTTCCTAATAATGATTTCATCTCCACCTCCACAAATCCTGTGAATACCAGTAAAACGTTACTCGCTTAAAAGATAAACATTGTGTTATACTATGTTATTCTTTTATGCTTGCGTTAACATGTTTGAAACGATTTAACAAAACAAATAGTGGTTATGTTTTATTTATACCGTGAACTATACTATATAGGTGATGCACTGTATAAATATACTATAATACGTATATAGTAATGAGACTTTCGAAAATAAATAACACGTAAACAACGCAAGCCTTGAAAAAAACTTTTTGGCTGAATCACTAGGATATAAGAAATCGTTTTGGCTGAAACTCGTGGATATAAACATAGATATTACTAAAAACATCTCTAATCTCATTCTATTTTTTTATATAAAATAAAGTTTAAAATAAATAAATATTATAAAAATTTTATAACTTAATTTTTTGTATTTTATAATAAAAAAGTAAATTTATTTTATAAATAGAAAAATATTTGTTTTTTGTTTGTTTGATATTGTATTTTTATCTAAATTGAGTACGAGTAGATTAAAAATCCAATTTAGTATAGAGTTAATAAGAAAATAGATTGAATCATTAGAAATGGTATTTGATGTTAGTCGTTGACAAAAAAACAAGTAGTGTTGGTCACGTTACGAGGAAAGGTTCTCTCAGAAAAAAAAACAAAGACATTAATCAGTGAAGGATAAAAATAATGTGAAAAGAGGAGGTCGTACGTGTAAAGAGTCTTGAGAAAGACGTGAGATGAGCCGTCGGATCTCGTCCTTTCGGATATACAAAAACGAATTGAGTCTCTGAGTCGAGAGTAGCTCAACGGCGGCGATGCGGCGGAGATTCCTCCAGTGATCGCCGTAAGGTGCCGAGAGTAAATGAGTGGCGTCATAGCCGACGTATTTGCTCACGATGAACTTGGGACGGTTCGCAAGAACAACGTCGTTATCAGTGAAACACTCTTCGGCTATGGAACGTGAGGTGATGACATAAGCAAGGCGGTTTCCGAGGCGTAGGTGGAAGATTGGAGCATTTCCGATGGATTTGTAGAGGGAAAGGAACCATCGGTGGAGTGGTGTTTTGAAGAGGTGGAGGTGGCCGAGTACAGGTAAAGATATCGCCGGAGACGGTGGAAGTTTCAGTTTCCGGTTGGATCTTGTGAGCAAGAATCTAGCGGAGATGAAGAGAAGGAGAGAAGAGAGGATTAAAATTTGGATGAGGTCCATTTTTTGTATGTTTGTTTGTTCTTCTTCTTTTCCTTTTCAAATATTTATAATTTGAATAGGATTTTCTGAGGTGTGATTTGAGATAGGGTGTGATTTGGGAGTTTGTGTGTGGTTTGAGAAGGAGAGTTGTGGGTATATTTACGAGAAAGCGGCTCGTCAATTCCACGTAAGCAAAATCGTCGTTAATACTTCATTACATAAAAATGCGGGCCTTTGTAATTCCTCGCTATTTCCTCATTACAATAAAGCGGGCCTTTGTAATTGCTCGCTGAAATCGAATTTCGGGGATCTTGAAGCTGAAATCGTCCTCTTCAAATGTGAATGGTTTGACCCGTTGTCAACGAGAGGTTTTGGTCTAACAAATTGATGTAGTTGATGTCAACGGTGGGCTGACGGTACAACAAATTCGAGCCTTTCATCTTAGCTTCACAAGCAGACCAAGTTAGCTTCCTTCCATACCCTTGGATGAGAGATTGGGTATAAATTGGTTAGCGGTGATCAAAGTTACACCTGGGCCGAATCATCGGTGGAGAAGAACCACCATTGCAAGAAAAACGGATAAATGAAGTCGAGGAACCTGAACAAGAAATTGATGACATCCTTCTCATTGATCCGCATAATCCGAAGTCGAAGATCTTACCGATGATGCCGCAGACTGTTGAAGACGAGTTTAATGAAAATGATGACATTTAGTGATGCGAGAAATCGATGAATCCGATTGATGTATTTTCGATTTTGTGTAGTTTGTTTTATGAATAAGGTAATGTGAGAGTTTGTTTTATGAATAAGGTAATATTGTGGGAGTTTGTTTTGTGAATAAGAAAATGTGGGAGTTTGTTTTATGAATAAGTAAAAGTGGGAATTGTGGTTTGGAATATATGAAGTAGAAGATAAGGAATTGTGGTTTGGAATGAAAATAAAGATAGGGTTTGGAATATATGAAGTAGAAGATAAGGAATATGGGGTTTGGGGTTTGAATTTTGGGATTTAAGCGTAATACTCGTTAATTCCTGCATTACATTGACGTCGAACTTCTGACGCAGTCCTCGTTATTCCGTTGAGCAGTTCGTCGTAAGGACTCGTTGAATAACGTGGAAATAACGACGAAATAAAAATAAAAGCGAAACCCGTTAATTCCACGTAGAGACGAATCGTCGTAAACACCCGTAATATAAATGATGAGCGCCCTCTTTAATTCCACGTGAGGACGGAATCATCGTAAACACCTCGTAATGAAAATCGTCGTAAACACCTCGTAGTGGAAAAACTAGAAAAAAAGAAAAAAAAGAAAAATCTGGATTTACATGTGGCAGACTTCCAAAATTATATTACTTAAGCCACCAACATAAATTCCAATATCTTTTCTCTTCCTTTTTCTCAAATTTTATAATTTGAATAGGATTGGATTTTGGAGTATGATGTGAGATAGGGTGTGATTTGGGAGTTTGTTTGTGGGTTGAGAAGGAGAGTTCGGGTATATTTATAGGAAGCTTTCTCGGTAATTCCACGTAGCGAAAAATCGTAATGTCCTCGTACCTAAAACCGTGCCTTTGTAATTCCTCGTAACTTCCTCGTGCGATAAGCGGGCCTTTGTCTCTGCTGTTTTAGGTCGTAAGAAAAACACGACTCTCGTAATGGTCGTGAAATTACGAGGAATTTGCGACGGTATGTAATCTTATATATACCCCGAAGCTCACTCTTTCTTTCCTCTCTATTTTCTCTCCACTTCCTCTCCACTTCCTCTCCACTTCCTCCTGTTTCGTTGCAATGGTAAGCCTCTCAAATTCCTCTAATTTGGTTAGTTTAGGTAGATTAAGTGGTTAGTATAGGAAATTTAGATAGGTTTACGGATCTTATGTTATTTAGTGTTGATTAGGTGGATAATGTTGGAAAATATTGGAAAAATTTTAAAATTAATTTTTTCTCAGTTCGAAAAGATAGACTTACGCCCATTACAGAGAGATGTTAGGTGGTAGGGTAGTCGTTTAGACCCGTCGTCTTCTTCAGCCCGGTTCTTGGTCGAGACGTCCCGAGACTCGGTACACTCGGAGAGTCTTTGGGTCTCCTTCTTCAGTGCACCATCGGTTCCTCATGTGCCTCCCCGATGGCTCATCCGCGATGCCTCTCACCTTGCCTCGAGAGTCTTTGGGTCTCCTTTTATTATTCATTTAATTTAACTTTAAATTTTACTAACAAAATTTATATTTTCTTTTAAGGTTGTCCCAAAAAGGGGCCGGACGTTGGGGATTGGTTCGTCAGCGATGTTCGAGAGTGACATCGTCTTATGGTCAGCGACGGGATGATGAAGTCTCACCTGCGTAGGAGTCCGATGAGTTGCGTAGAGAGTCTGGCGAGCTACGTCCGCGATTTGAGCTCGGCGCGATCTCGTATGGGTGGACTCGAGGGCTTCTGGGCGTTGTGGCGGCACAAATCGAATGGGAGACCTTGTTGAGGACCATCGACAACGAAATCCTATTCGAGGAAGTCAACATCCGACACACATGCGGATGTAGCAATGAAGGAGTGATGAATTACCGTTAACGACCCTTAGTTCTTTTAATTTCGGTTCTTGTATTATAAATTCAAAACTTATTTATATATAAAATATTTTGGTTTTGATTTTTTAGAATTTTAATTTTATTAATAATTTAAATTATTTAAATTATTTTTTAATTATATTTTTATATTTCGTAAAATAACGAAAGCGAAGTAAATTAAGTAGCTAATTTTGCGACTTCTTTACGTCGAAGCTTAACGAGGTTTTTACGAGAAAAGGTTTACAAGGAAATGGCGTGGAAAGTTCACGTGGTCTTATGAGCCGTCGGATCTCGTCTTTACGGATAGACATGAAGGTTACGACCCTAAGAAGAGAATATCTCGACGGCGGCGACGCGGCGGAGGTTTCTCCAGTGGTCGCCGTAAGGAGCTGCAATCATGATGGTGGAGTCGTAGGCGACGTGTTTCCCCATGATGAGCTCGGGACGGTTCGCTAGAACGACATCGTTTCTTGTGAAGCATTCTTCCGCTACAGAATACGAGGAGACGACGTAGACGAGGCGGTTTCTAGGCGGAGGTGGAAGATAGGAGTATCTCCTAGTGATTGAGAGGGAGAGGAGTGTTCGCTGGACAGGGTGCTTGAGAAGATAGAGGTGGCCGATAAACGGTAAAGAGTAAGCAGGTGAAGGAGGAAGATTCAGTTTCCGAGTCGAGTTTTTGAACAAGAACTTGATTGAGATCAAGATAAGCAGAAAAGATAGAAGTAAGATTGGGTTGAAGTCCATCTTTTCTTTTGTTTGTTGCTTAACTGTTTTGGGTCCGTCTTTGTTTGTGTGTGGGAGATTGAACCACATGTGTACTCTCTTTGGTCTTGAAATAGGGTTTAAATAATGTTTGAAGCAATATTATTTTTTTGGTTCTTACAACCGATCAATTGACAGCTTTAGCCGTATATAACAAAATAATAAATGTGGTTGATGGAAAGTGTTTTTTTCTGAGAAAGGGATTCGGTGGTTTTTCCGGTTAATTGTTACAGAGATGAAGAGGCAAATTTGGTTATGTATTAGTGAAGGATCATATAATTAGTTGAAAGAAAGATTTTCTGATGATGATAGGCGAGACTAGGGAAAAATGCACATATATATGGGGACATAACTAATTTTTTTCTCGGCTATAATTTAAACAATAGTATGCATTTAATGCCTGTTTCTTGGAGTGTAGATGATTTATTAACCCCAGCTTGGGATTATTATCGAAGTTAAAAACTAAAACCCGGATTAATTATGGCGTTATAGTTGATTTTAACTATATTTCAAATTGAGTTTATTTTGAACCTTTGCTCACCCTTGTAGGGAGCAAAGACAAGCTAGCAATACGTATTACATCAAAGTATGGGTCCAATTAGTCGAATTGTCAATTGTCAATTGTCAATCGTGACCAGTTAGTTTCTTTTGGACTTTTTGGATCTCTCTCGATGCGTATCTCCATCTGCTGGCCCACTTTTGATATGCAACTTACTTGTTATTTGTTTTCCTTGATATTATATAAATATTTTTAAAATACAAAAAATCTATAAATATTAAATAAATTAAATATTTTTACAAAATTTATAAATATATTTATGCATATAATATTATTAAAATTAAAATATAATATTATAAGACTAATTTTATGTATAAATATTAATAAATGAACTATAATTATTAATAATATTTTATATTTAATATATTTAAAAACAACGGATCGGATCCGGATATCCGGACCTAAAATCCAGATATCGGATTCGGATCCGATTCGCGGATCCGACATTTTACTATCCGGATTGGATCGGATATCTTATTTTCGGAGCGGATCCGGATCGGATCTCGGATCGGATCCGGATCTCGGATAATAATTCCAGCCCTAGCGTATACTATGCTTACTACCCCACCTAGTGAGTGGATTGTTATGATTTCCATATCTGTGAGACATGATTTTATAAACTTTTAATTAATTTTTTTGGATGGTATATAAAGATTAATAAGATTTTAGAATTTAAATATTATACGCTCGACATGTAAAGTTCACTTTGTGTTCTAACTTCTATGTATTTTTAGTATTATTTCAACTAGTTTTATTTAATATTTTATTCTTTGTTTATATCCCTGATTTCAGAAAAAATTTCAGTAGATCACAACCCAATTTTTTCGCGGAACTCCGTTATTCTTTCTTGGTCCATATTTTATGGCGTGGTATGTAGCTTCTCTTTGTATAGGTATGGTATAGCTTAACAAATATTATAAGTATGATATTGTATATTATTTGGATTAAAATTCGTAGATTCCGCGTGGTTTAAAAAAACCACCAAAGCCATTAACTCTATAAAACGAATGTTTATTTTGAACTTTCCTATAAATAATGTTGGGATTTGGTCAATAATGTCAAACTAATCTAAGATCCATCTTGTCTTGAGTAAACATATATATAAATTATTTTACGTTATTATATATTTTTACATATTATGGAACCATAAATATATTGAATAATTAAACATTCAGTTACTATTATGTATATAATTAAATTGGTGCGAATATTTAAATATAATTTTCATATTCTCTAATTTTATTACTATTTTGAATAAAAACTAATGGGGAACTATTAATAATAGTGCTTCTATGACGTTTATTTAGACCCATCCTATTTAGCCGGTACTAAGCAAGACTGTAAAGTTTAAAATATTCACATAAAAGTTGTTATTCAAACACACATTTTTTAAAAACAACAACAAAGGTGTATCTTATAAGACGAGCATTATATCAGTTTAGCAACAATGGGACGTGCTTTGCACATGGTTCTCAACGGCACTAGTTTAGGCAATGTGGCTCCTTTGTCTTCGGTCATGTCCACAAGTTCATCACCGACCCTTTCCCACTCGAAACACTGAACCAAAGTTCCAAGAACCAGACTCACTAACCGTTGAGCAAGTCCAGCTCCAGGACAAGCTCTTCGTCCCATCCCAAATGGCAATAGCTTATCTGCCTCTCCTGCTTTGTCAAATCTTTCTGGCTTGAACATCTCCGCAGCTTCCCATAAAGTTGGATCTCTTTGCATAGCCCACACGTTAGTCAACACCATCGTACCACGTGGGACATCATATCCCGCCACTTTACAATCATTCGACGACAAATGAGGTAGTAGTAGCGGAACCGCAGGATACAAACGTAATGTTTCCGACACAATGTTTTGGAGATAAGGAAGTTTGACAATGTCCGGCTCGTCTACTAACCGGTCAAAACCGATTTTGTCATCAATTTCATTTCTGGCCTTTCTAAGTACTTCTGGATAGTTCAACAGATTTGACATAGCCCATTCTAGTGTCACCGCTGTGGTATCTGTCCCTCCAATTGTTAGACTCTGCGTATATTGATTATTATCAAACATTATGTATACATTGTGTCTATATATATAGTTTGCCTATTGATTAATAGTAAACTTACGAGTATGAGTCCTTTGATGATGTCATCCGTATAGTAATCAGGTTGGGTTTCTTGGAGAGAAAGCAAGCGATCGATCATAGTTTGACCTTTTTCTTTATCTGCACGTTTCTCGTCGACAATTCTTTGTAAAAACGTATCAAACCTATTCCCCAAATCCTTGATTCGCTTTTCATAATTGGTGAACCAACGTACAACCGAAAGATAATCAGCTGGGTTCCCTGCACCGGAGCTGATCACCACCTCGGCCACAAGTTGCCTCACAAACTTAGCTTCGTCGTTTTCTTCACCGTAGTATCGCTTCCCGGCCAGCATTCTGATGATGTTGTTGGATGCCAAATTTCCTAATAATGATTTCATCTCCACCTCCACAAATCCTGTGAATACCAGTAAAACGTTACTCGCAAACTTAAAAGATAAACATTGTGTTATACTATGTTATTCTTTTATGCTTGCGTTAACATGTTTGAAACGATTTAACAAAACAAATAGTGGTTATGTTTTATTTATACCGTGAACTATACTATATAGGTGATGCACTGTATAAATATACTATAATACGTATATAGTAATGAGACTTTCGAAAATAAATAGCTAAGTATTATTTGATCATAAAAAAGGTAAGTATTATATATACACGCAACGCAAGACTTGAAAAACTTTTATTTATTTTAGAAATAAACTTGAAGATAAACATTGTATTATACTAAACCACTACAAGAAAACACAAGTTTAACGAGGAAAATTAACGAGGAAAACAATCCTCGTAAAAATACGTCGATTTTGCGAGGAAATTACGTGTAAAAGCATCGTTATTTCGTAACATTACGACAAAGAAGTTTCGTCGTAAAGATGATGTAAATTGACGGTTTTACGAGGAAACACTATTTCAGAATAATGACGTAAAGTTTGCGAGTTCTTTACGAATTAGTTTACGGTACTTTACGAGGTAATTTTGAATCCACCACCAAGTTAGCTTCCTTCCATACCCTCGGATGAGATTCGGGTATAAATTGGTTAGCCGTGATCAAAGTTACACCTCGAGGACGAATCATGGAGAGAACCACCATTGAAAAGAACGATAAATGAAGTCGAGGAACCTGAACAAGAAATTGATGACATCCTTCTCATTGATCCGCATAATCACGAGCACGAAGATCTTATCGACGATGCCACGCACAAAGCCGTTGAAGACGAGTTTAATGAAAATGATGATGTTTCTATGATGACGAGAATGTTGATGTATCCGATTGATGTATTTTCGATTTTGTGTAGTTTGTTTTATGAATAAGGTAATATTGTGGGAGTTTGTTTTATGAATAAGGTAATGTGAGAGTTTGTTTTAATTATGAATAAGGACTTGTGTTTTGGAATGGAAAAGAATTGATTGAGGTGAAAGAATAGATTGAGGTTCAAAGTGTAGGATGATGGGTTGGGGTTTGGAATATATGAAGTAGAAGATAAGGAATATGGGGTTTGGGGTTTGGGGTTTGAATTTTAGGGATTTAAGCGTAATACTCGTTAATTCCTTGTAAAATAACGTGGAACTTACGACAAAATGTAAAATAAAGAACGCGCCATGCTAATTCCACGTAAGCGAAAATCGTCGTAAACACCTCGTAATGAAAATCGTCGTAAACACCTCGTAATGAAAATCGTCGTAAACACCTCGTAATGAAAATCGTCGTAAACACCTCGTAATGAAAATCGTCGTAAACACCTCGTAATGAAAATCGTCGTAAACACCTCGTAGTGGAAAAACTAGAAAAGAAGAGAAGAAAGATTGGAATCACATGTGGTAGACTTACGTTAGTCTCACCCACATGAGTTCCAATATCTTCTTCCTCTTTTTTCAAATATTTATAATTTGAAAAACATTTTGGTGAAAAGCGGACTCGCTTTTCCTCATAGTATAACTAAAAAAAAAAGAAGAAAGATTCGGAATCACATGTGCGAGACTTACGTATGTAAGTCTGCACACGAGTTCCAATATCTTCTTCTCTCATTTTTCAAATATTTCTAATTTGGGAATGTGGGAATTGTGATTTAGAATGGAAATAAAGATGGGGTTTGGAATATATGAAGTAGAAAATAAGGAATATGGGGTTTGGGGTTTGAATTTTAGGGATTTAAACATAACACTCGTTAATTCCTCAAAGTTACGCGAACCTACGACGCGGGCTTCGTTAATTCCACGTGAAGACGTAATCGCCGTAGACTGTGTTAAGAAGAAATACCGATGAAAAAAAATAAAGAAAGCGACCGTTAAATCCATGTAGGATGAAATCGTCGTAAATACCATGTAAAGCGAAATCGTCGTAAACACCTCGTAATGAAAATCGTCGTAAACACCTCGTAGTGGAAAAACTAGAAAAAACATAAAAGGAGAAAGATACCAGATTCACATGTGGCAAGACTTCCAAAAATTATATTACTTAAGTCTCACCAACATAAATTCCAATATCTTTTCTCTTCCTTTTTCTCAAATTTTATAATTTGAATAGGATTGGATTTTGGAGTATGATGTGAGATAGGGTGTGATTTGGGAGTTTGTGTGTGGTTTGAGAAGGAGAGTTACGGGTATATTTATAGGAAGCTTTCCTCGGTAATTCCACGTAAGCAAAATCGTCGTTAATACTTCGTGCATAAAATGCGGCCTTTGTAATTCCTCGCTATTTCCTCGCATACAATAAAACGCTTTGTAATTGCCGCTGAAATCGAATTTCCGGATACCGAAGCTGAAATCGTCCTCTTCAAATGTGAATGGTTTGACCCGTTGTCAAGAGAGGTTTTCGGTCTAACAAATTCGGTGTAGTTGATGTCAAGCGGTGGGACGACGGTACAACAAATTCGAGCCTTTCATCTTAGCTTCACAAGCGACCAAGCTTCTTCCATACCCCCTGGATGAGATTCGGGTATAAATTGGTTAGCGGTGATCAAAGTTACACCTCGAGGGCGAATCATCGGTGGAGAAGAACCACCATTGCAAGAAGAAACGATAAATGAAGTCGAGGAACCTGAACAAAATTGATGACATCCTTCTCATTGATCCGCATAATCACGAAGTACGAAGATCTTACCGATGATGCCACGCACAAGCTGTTGAAGACGAAGTTTAATGAAAATGATGACATTTCTAGTGATGACGAGAATGTCGATGAATCGATTGATGTATTTTCGATTTTGTGTAGTTTGTTTTATGAATAAGGTAATGTGAGAGTTTGTTTTATGAATAAGGTAATATTGTGGGAGTTTGTTTTGTGAATAAGAAAATGTGGGAGTTTGTTTTATGAATAAGTAAAAGTGGGAATTGTGGTTTGGAATATATGAAGTAGAAGATAAGGAATTGTGGTTTGGAATGAAAATAAAGATAGGGTTTGGAATATATGAAGTAGAAGATAAGGAATATGGGGTTTGGGGTTTGAATTTTAGGGATTTAAGCGTAATACTCGTTAATTCCTCGCATTACTGACGTCGAACTTCACGACGAGTCCTCGCTTATTCCACGTTGACATTCGCCGTAAGGACTCGTTGAATAACGTGGAAATAACGACGAAAAAAAAAATAAAGAAAGCGAAACCCGTTAATTCCACGTAGACGTAATCGCCGTAAACACCCGTAATATAAATGATGAACGCCGCCCCTTTAATTCCACGTAGACGGAATCATCGTAAACACCTCGTAATGAAAATCGTCGTAAACACCTCGTAGTGGAAAAACTAGAAAAAAAGAAAAAGAAATACGGATTTACATGTGGCAAGACTTCCAAAAATTATATTACTTAAGTCTCACCAACATAAATTCCAATATCTTTTCTCTTCCTTTTTCTCAAATTTTATAATTTGAATAGGATTGGATTTTGGAGTATGATGTGAGATAGGGTGTGATTTGGGAGTTTGTTTGTGGGTTGAGAAGGAGAGTTACGGGTATATTTATAGGAAGCTTTCCTCGGTAATTCCACGTAGTTTAAATCGTCGTAATGTCCTCGCATCTAAAAACATGCCTTTGTAATTGAACTTCCTCGACGATAAAACGGGCCTTTGTAATCTCTCGCTGCTATTGCAGAAGAAAACACGGCCTCAGATTGTCAGAAAATTACGAGGAATTTGCGACGGTATGTAATCTTATATATACCCCCGAAGCCACTCTTTCTTTCCTCTCTATTTTCTCTCCACTTCCTCTCCACTTCCTCTCCACTCCTTTCTTGCAATGGTAAGCCTCTCAAATTCCTCTCTAATTTGGTTAGTTTAGGTAGATTAAGTGGTTAGTATAGGAAATTTAGATAGGTTCACGGATCTTATGTTATTTAGTGTTGATTAGGTGGATAATGTTGGAATATACTGTTGACTAAAAATTTTAAAATTAATTTTTTCTCAGGTTCGAAAAGATAGACTTACTGCCCATTACAGAGAGATGTTCGGTGAGTCGGGTAGTCGCTTTAGACCGTCGTCTTCTTCAGCCGGTTCTTGGTCGAGACTGTCCCGAGACTTCGCGACACTCGGAGTCTTTGGGTCTCCTTCTTCTAAAGGCACCATCGGTTCCTCATGTCCCCGATGGCTCATCCGACGATGCTCCTCCCTCGAGAGCCTCTTAGAGTCTCCTTTTATTATTCATTTAATTTAACTTTAAATTTTTACTAACAAAAATTTATATTTTCTTTTTAGGTTGTGTCCTAAAAAAAGGGACGGACGTTGGATTGGTTCCGTCAACGATGTTCCGAGAGTGACATCGCCTTATGGTCGGGACGGATGATGAAGTCTCACCAAGGTAGGAGTCGATGTCAAGCGTGAGAGTCTGGCGAGCTATGCTTACTACCCCACCTAGTGAGTGGATTGTTATGATTTCCATATCTGTGAGACATGATTTTATAAACTTTTAATTAATTTTTTTGGATGGTATATAAAGATTAATAAGATTTTAGAATTTAAATATTATACGCTCGACATGTAAAGTTCACTTTGTGTTCTAACTTCTATGTATTTTTAGTATTATTTCAACTAGTTTTATTTAATATTTTATTCTTTGTTTATATCCCTGATTTCAGAAAAAATTTCAGTAGATCACAACCCAATTTTTTCGCGGAACTCCGTTATTCTTTCTTGGTCCATATTTTATGGCGTGGTATGTAGCTTCTCTTTGTATAGGTATGGTATAGCTTAACAAATATTATAAGTATGATATTGTATATTATTTGGATTAAAATTCGTAGATTCCGCGTGGTTTAAAAAAACCACCAAAGCCATTAACTCTATAAAACGAATGTTTATTTTGAACTTTCCTATAAATAATGTTGGGATTTGGTCAATAATGTCAAACTAATCTAAGATCCGCATCTTGTGCGGAGTAAACATTATATATAAATTATTTTACGTATTATATATTTTTTACATATTATGGAACCATAAATATATTGAATAATTAAACATTCAGTTACTATTATGTATATAATTAAATTGGTGCGAATATTTAAATAAATTTTATTAATCTAACCAAACATTATTTTTATAATTAAATTTAAATGATACTAACATATATAGTATATTTTTAATATCTATATCTATTAAATAATGCTTTTATTTATATTTTTTTATCAGTTGTATCTTTTATAACAAAAATTTTAAATCAATGATAACAAAAATTTAATTGTGGGATATTTAATAAATTTAGTAATTTCTAATTAAAAAAATATGCAAGATTTAAAACTAAAAATATTAAGTTGTCAATATTTGTTTAAAGCTTGTATCAAAAAAATTGTTTGAAGTTTCGAAATTAAAATATTTATGTATTTTATGATACATAGTTTAATTTAAATGATATTAATATATATATATTTATATTATTTAACCTCAATATTTATTAAATGAGACTTCCTATTTATATGATTTAGTAATCATTTGTATCTTATTGTAATAAAAATTATAAATCATGGATCACAAAAATTTCAATGTGTGTAACAGTTGTAGTAAGTTATAGTCTTTTTTTATAAACTCAAAATATAACATATAAGAAAAAATCTTAATTTTTATTATATATTTAAATGTGGTTGTTTAATTTATTTTAATAAGTTAAAAAAAATTAAAAATGATAAATGATACTCTAATTTTTATCAAATATTTATTATTTAAAATCATTAATTGTCCTACATATTTTAGTTATATTAGGCAATTCCATAGTTTTATTTAAAGAAAAAATAAAAAAATATTAATAATTAATTTATGGTTAGTTTAATAGAAAGTTTGTTATATATTTATATGGATCAACATATTTTTTTAAAGATTCTAAGAATTATTGTGATGATGACACATGGTTACACCAAATATTGTAAGGTTTCTCTTTTAATATATAGAGGATTGCCAACGATGTTATATTTACACAGATTCCCCTCTAGTTTGATTATGTATTATTTATTGCTACATTATTTAGTTGATAAGACTGTACCATTATAAAATTACATAATAATGCATGCTTTATTTGCTTCTTTTTTTCAGCTACCGCTTTGTTTGCTTACTTCGATGATTTTTAAAATGTTGCAATTCAAAGTTTCCACGTGACAATAAAACATACTTTAATCATGCAATTCTAGATCTATTGATATTCTTTCATTAGTTGATGTTACTGATCAGTGATCACCGTAGTAGTCACCTTTCCTAGTTCCTATATACATACACAACCGTAGCGGCGTAGCCTGAACTGCTAAACATCAAAGAGCCAAAGCTGATTAGTGGAAGATTTTACCTATAAAGAAACGTTGAGGCAAACCTATTCGGCTTGAAAGCCGCGGGATCATTTCACAGTTTCACCAATAGCATAGTACCGCATGGCATGTTTTAATTTTCCGTCTTCCTTCCTCTAGGATTTGAGATTACAACAAAAGATGTGGCTCAACTTCAGTATCTGCCTGATTGATAAAGAATACTTAGATAGACGTGGCGTGGTGTTCAAAAATAAAAATAAAAATAAAAAGATAGACTTGGCGTTTCAAAACATCACAAACTCAATCTTATAGATTGAACTGACCGTAACACGTTAACTATCAACATTGTCGGAAATTTACAGTCGATTTATTTTATTTTTTGAGGGATCCTTACCGAAAGTCCTAAAATCAACCTCCCTCGTGAAAGAACCACCATTGAAAAAGAACGAGATAAATGAAGTCGAGGAACCTGAACAAGAATTGATGACATCCTTCTCATTGACCGCATAATCAGTCACGAAGATCTTACCGGCGCCACGCATAAAGGCGTTGAAGGCGAGTTTAATGAAAATGATGATGTTTCTATTGATGGCGAGAATGTTGATGTATCCGATTGATGTATTTGATTTTGTGTAGTTTGTTTTATGAATAAGATAATGTGGGAGTTTGTTTTATGAATAAGGTAATGTGAGAGTTTGTTTTAATTATGAATAAGGACTTGTGTTTTGGAATGGAAAGAATTGATTGAGGTGAAAGAATAGATTGAGGTTCAAGGGTAGAAGGATAGATGGGTTTGGGGTTTGGAATATATGAAGTAGAAGATAAAGAAGATGGGGTTTGGGGTTTGGGGTTTGGATTTTAGGGATTTAAATGTAATACTCGTTAATTCCTTGTAAAATAGCGTGGAACTTACGACAAAATGTAAAATAAAGAACGCCGCCATGCTAATTCCACGTAAGCCAAAATCGTCGTAAAAGAGTCGGTAAATACGAGGAAAATCAATGAAATTAAAAATAAAGAAGGGCCGCGCTAATTCCATAAGACAAAATCGTCGTAAAGCGAGTCGTAATAACGAGGAAATTATGAGAAATTATAAAAAAAGAAGAGAGAAGAATCTTGGAATCACATGTGCGAGACTTACGTTAGTCTCACCCACATGAGTTCCATATCTTCTCCCTCTTTCAAATATTATAATTTGAAAAACATTTTGGTGAAGCGGGGACTCGCTAATTCCTCATAGTATAAAACTAGAAAAAAGAAAAGAAGAAAGATTCGGAATCACATGTGGCGAGACTTCATTATGTAAGTCTGCATCAATAGTTCATATCTTCTTCTCTCCTATTTTCAAATATTTCTAATTTGGGAATGTGGGAATTGTGATTTAGAATGGAAATAAAGATGGGGTTTGGAATATATGAAGTAGAAAATAAGGAATATGGGATTTGGGGTTTGGATTTTGGGGATTTAAACATAACACTCGTTAATTCCTAAATGGCGTCGAACTTGGCCAGCGGGCTTTTAATTCCACGTAAGACAGAATCGTCCGTAAAAGACTTCGTAAGAAGAAGAGGAAATACCGATGAAATAAAAAATAAAAAGATAGACTTGGCGTTTCAAAACATCACAAACTCAATCTTATAGATTGAACTGACCGTAACACGTTAACTATCAACATTGTCGGAAATTTACAGTCGATTTATTTTATTTTTTGAGGGATCCTTACCGAAAGTCCTAAAATCAACCTCCCTCGTGGAAGATTTTACCAACAGAGGCACGTGCTCTGCACATGGCTTCCAGAGGCTTGGCTTTAGGCATTGTGCCACCTTTCTGTTCACTCATATCCACTTTCTCTCCAATCCTCTCCCATTCCAAACACTGAATCAATGACCCAAGAGTCAGGTTTATTAGCCGATGAGCTAGTCCGGAACCAGGACACGCCCTTCTTCCTAACCCAAACGACATTATCTTCTGAGATTCTCCTTCTTTCTCAAACCTCTCTGGCTTAAAACTCGTGGGATCCTCCCATAGGTGAGGATCTCTGTGTATAGCCCACGCGTTCGTCAACAGTATCGTCCCACGAGGCATGTCGTATCCCCTACTTTACAATCTTCCGAGGCCACGTGAGGAAGTAGCATGGAACCGCAGGGTACAGGCGTAACGTTTCAGATACAATGTTTTGGAGATAAGGCAGATTCGAAATGTCTGATTCGTCTATAAGCCTGTCTAAACCCACCTTTCTATCAATCTCATCTCTGACCTTGTTCAATACCTCCGGATGGTTTAACAAGTTCGCCAATGCCCACTCTAGTGTCACAGCTGATGTATCAGTCCCGGCTAGTATCAGGGCCTGCAAATTACACACATACACAAGACTAAACTTATAAGTTCCATACCAAAACAAAATGTGACAATAAATGATGTAACGAACTGAGTCACTAGCCTACTTTTTGTTTTACCAACACAAAAAACTTATAAACATGTAATGTAAGTTGTGTTAAAAAACATATAATATAGATCTAAGATATATAACATATAAGAAAAATCTTAATTTTTATTATATATTTTTACATATTATGGAACCATAAATATATTGAATAATTAAACATTCAGTTACTATTATGTATATAATTAAATTGGTGCGAATATTTAAATAAATTTTATTAATCTAACCAAACATTATTTTTATAATTAAATTTAAATGATACTAACATATATAGTATATTTTTAATATCTATATCTATTAAATAATGCTTTTATTTATATTTTTTTATAAACTCAAAATATAACATATAAGAAAAATCTTAATTTTTATTATATATTTAAATGTGGTTGTTTAATTTATTTTAATAAGTTAAAAAAATTAAAATGATAAATGATACTCTAATTTTTATCAAATATTTATTATTTAAAATCATTAATTGTCCTACATATTTTAGTTATATTAGGCAATTCCATAGTTTTATTTAAAGAAAAATAAAAAATATTAATAATTAATTTATGGTTAGTTTAATAGAAAGTTTGTTATATATTTATATTATTTAACCTCAATATTTATTAAATGAGACTTCCTATTTATATGATTTAGTAATCATTTGTATCTTATTGTAATAAAATTATAAATCATGGATCACAAAAATTTCAATGTGTGTAACAGGTTGTAGTAAGTTATAGTCTTTTTATAAACTCAAAATATAACATATAAGAAAAATCTTAATTTTTATTATATATTTAAATGTGGTTGTTTAATTTATTTTAATAAGTTAAAAAAATTAAAATGATAAATGATACTCTAATTTTTATCAAATATTTATTATTTAAAATCATTAATTGTCCTACATATTTTAGTTATATTAGGCAATTCCATAGTTTTATTTAAAGAAAAATAAAAAATAAAAAGATAGACTTGGCGTTTCAAAACATCACAAACTCAATCTTATAGATTGAACTGACCGTAACACGTTAACTATCAACATTGTCGGAAATTTACAGTCGATTTATTTTATTTTTTGAGGGATCCTTACCGAAAGTCCTAAAATCAACCTCCCTCGTGGAAGATTTTACCTATAAAGAAACGTTGAGGCAAACCTATTCGGCTTGAAAGCCGCGGGATCATTCACAGTTTCACCAATAGCATAGTACCGCATGGCATGTTTTAATTTTCCGTCTTCCTTCCTCTAGGATTTGAGATTACAACAAAAGATGTGGCTCAACTTCAGTATCTGCCTGATTGATAAAGAATACTTAGATAGACGTGGCGTGGTGTTCAAAAATAAAAAATAAAAAATATTAATAATTAATTTATGGTTAGTTTAATAGAAAGTTTGTTATATATTTATATGGATCAACATATTTTTTAAAGATTCTAAGAATTATTGTGATGATGACACATGGTTACACCAAATATTGTAAGGTTTCTCTTTTAATATATAGAGGATTGCCAACGATGTTATATTTACACAGATTCCCCTCTAGTTTGATTATGTATTATTTATTGCTACATTATTTAGTTGATAAGACTGTACCATTATAAAATTACATAATAATGCATGCTTTATTTGTTTTTTCAGCTACCGCTTTGTTTGCTTACTTCGATGATTTTTAAAATGTTGCAATTCAAAGTTTCCACGTGACAATAAAACATACTTTAATCATGCAATTCTAGATCTATTGATATTCTTTCATTAGTTGATGTTACTGATCAGTGATCACCGTAGTAGTCACCTTTCCTAGTTCCTATATACATACACAACCGTAGCGGCGTAGCCTGAACTGCTAAACATCAAAGAGCCAAAGCTGATTAGTGGAAGATTTTACCTATAAAGAAACGTTGAGGCAAACCTATTCGGCTTGAAAGCCGCGGGATCATTTCACAGTTTCACCAATAGCATAGTACCGCATGGCATGTTTTAATTTTCCGTCTTCCTTCCTCTAGGATTTGAGATTACAACAAAAGATGTGGCTCAACTTCAGTATCTGCCTGATTGATAAAGAATACTTAGATAGACGTGGCGTGGTGTTCAAAAATAAAAAATAAAAAATAAAAAAGATAGACTTGGCGTTTCAAAAACATCACAAACTCAATCTTATAGATTGAACTGACCGTAACACGTTAACTATCAACATTGTCGGAAATTTACAGTCGATTTATTTTATTTTTTTGAGGGGATCCTTACCGAAAGTCCTAAAATCAACCTCCCTCGTGGAAGATTTTACCAACAGAGGCACGTGCTCTGCACATGGCTTCCAGAGGCTTGGCTTTAGGCATTGTGCCACCTTTCTGTTCACTCATATCCACTTTCTCTTCTCCAATCCTCTCCCATTCCAAACACTGAATCAATGACCCAAGAGTCAGGTTTATTAGCCGATGAGCTAGTCCGGAACCAGGACACGCCCTTCTTCCTAACCCAAACGACATTATCTTCTGAGATTCTCCTTCTTTCTCAAACCTCTCTGGCTTAAAACTCGTGGGATCCTCCCATAGGTGAGGATCTCTGTGTATAGCCCACGCGTTCGTCAACAGTATCGTCCCACGAGGCATGTCGTATCCCCCTACTTTACAATCTTCCGAGGCCACGTGAGGAAGTAGCATGGGAACCGCAGGGTACAGGCGTAACGTTTCAGATACAATGTTTTGGAGATAAGGCAGATTCGAAATGTCTGATTCGTCTATAAGCCTGTCTAAACCCACCTTTCTATCAATCTCATCTCTGACCTTGTTCAATACCTCCGGATGGTTTAACAAGTTCGCCAATGCCCACTCTAGTGTCACAGCTGATGTATCAGTCCCGGCTAGTATCAGGGCCTGCAAATTACACACATACACAAGACTAAACTTATAAGTTCCATACCAAAACAAAATGTGACAATAAATGATGTAACGAACTGAGTCACTAGCCTACTTTTTTGTTTTACCAACACAAAAAAAACTTATAAACATGTAATGTAAGTTGTGTTAAAAAAAACATATAATATAGATCTAAGATATATAACAGATAAATAAATAATTTGTTACTGCCTAGCCTGATCAATCCGAGCGTTTTATACATGCTCCTAGTTATCGATCTAACTATTCCTCGAAAATTGCTTTTCCGCATATGTACTAATAATTCTCTACAAAGCTCCTAGTTACCGTAGCAAGTTTTGGGATACTTACAAGCATGTTTCCTTTGATGATGCGATCAGTGAAGTACTCCGGTTGCGATTCTTGCAGAGAAAGCAAGTGATCGACCATCGTGTTGCCCTTCTCCTTAGCTTCTCGTTTCTCATCGACCAACCCTTGCAAGAACTCGTCCAGCCTACCCGCCAGCTTCATGACACGTTTCTCGTAATCTGAAACCCAACGCAAGAAAGGTAAGTAATCAACAGCGTTCCCGGCGCCAGCTAGAGCCACCACGTCCGCAATAAGCTGCCTGACTCGTTTAGCCTCTGGATCCTCCTCAACACCGTCTCCGTAGTAACGTTTTCCAGCCACCATTCTGATGATGTTGTTGAATGTTAAGTCAGATAACATTGATTTCATCTCCACCTTTGCAAATTCCTACGTTTTTATCTTATGTTAAATCGATGACACGTCCCAATAACGCAATGATGGAACTAGATTCAGAGCTCACACTAAACCGAAAATTATAATTCTAAATATTTAAATATTATAAAAATTAGACTATCCAATCCAAATAAATTTATTTGAATGATATGAAATAATCTAAACTAATAGATATTTTAAACCAAACAATTTTTATTCGTATTATCCGAAATTATTTGAAAAAAAAAACTAAACAGAACCAAACTAAACTTAATCTTGTTTTTTAATATTAGCAAGTTTCTAATATTTTTATTAGAATCGAACCAAACACTTAAAGAACTGATCTGAAACCAAACTAAACTCGATGATGAAATTACAGAGAGAGCTCACTCACTTGTGAAAAGTTCCTGGAGAGACGTAGTATCAACCGCCGGATCTCGTCCTTACGGATAGACAAGAAGCTGTTGAGCCGGTGGCTGGAGAATATCTCGAGGGATCCGATGCGGCGGAGGTTACGCCAGTGGTCTCCATAGGAAGCTGCGATCACGGTCGTGTAGTCATACGCGACGTGCTTGGCGAGGATGAAGTTCGGACGGTTCGCAAGGACGACGTCGTTCTTGGTGAAGCACTCCTCGGCGATGTAGTGTGAAGAGTTCACGAAAACGAGTCGGTTTCCGAAGCGGAGGGAGAAGATGTTGATAAGCTTGGAGTTGCTTAGAGCTTAAGCAATCTATTTGGATAATGACAAAGTCCTTTTCTAATTAGGAGTATCTAATTATCTTGTGTTGTGTGGCTTTAGGACTTTATAACTTATATATATATCAATGTCGACATGTGACATATGATTATGAGTTTGAGACTTTGATAGGCTTAAGTTTTGTGGAGTTTCTTAAGCTTGAATAAGAGAGCATTCTTATTTCGATTTGAAGACTTATATTCTTGAAAGTGTGTTTCTATATTTGGTATCAGAGCAAACCAGATTCTGTGTTTCAAAAAGCTCTTGCAAAAGCTTGAAAGACAGCAATGGCGGACGACAAAGATGATGTTGAGAAAACTTCGAAAGAAACTGGTCCATCCACGATAAAGATCCCAATGTTGAATTCCTCTAACTACACCGTGTGGGCTATGCGTATGAAAATCGCTCTCAAGGTTAACGAGGTCTGGGAAACTATTGATCCAGGAATAAAGCATGAAAAGAAGAATAACTTAGCCATAGCTCTGCTATTCCAATCCATACCGGAAGCGTTGATCTTGCAGGTGGGCGATCTTGATACCGCTAAAGCTGTTTGGGAGGCGATCAAAGGAAGGCACGTCGGAGCAGAGAGGGTCAGAGAAGCACGGTTGCAGACTTTAATGGCAGATTTCGATAGGTTGAAGATGAAGGAGGAAGACACAATCGATTCCTTCGCCGGCAAGCTATCTGAAATATCATCAAAATCAGCATCACTAGGAGAAACTATTGAAGAACCAAAACTCGTGAAGAAATTTCTCAAGACCCTTCCAAGAAAGAAATACATTCACATCGTTGCGTCTCTCGAACAAGTATTGGATCTAAACACGACAAGTTTCGAAGATATTGTTGGTCGACTAAAGGCATATGAAGAAAGAATTGCCGAAGAAGAAGAAGACACGCATGATGATTCCGGGAAGCTAATGTATACCAATACAGACAACACGAATCAAGGAAACTATGGCAACAACTACAGCAACCAAGGTCGAGGACGAGGTCGGTCTAATTGGAGAGGAAGAGGACGCGGGCGTTACGGTTCGTTTCAGCAGCAACGCGACGCCTATAAACAGGGGCGTGGAGGAGACGCTTCGCACATCACATGCTTTAGGTGCGACAAAGTTGGACATTATGTTCAAGATTGTCCAGACCTAAAGCTAAAGCTTCAAGAAGTCACAGAAAAGAAAGATGAAGACACTCACGAAGCAGACGCGTTAATGATGAATGAAGTAGTTTTTCTGAATGAAAAGAAAGTAAACCCTAGTGTCCTCAAAACAGAGTGTGATACGAAAGATGTGTGGTACCTCGACAATGGTGCCAGCAATCATATGAGTGGTAACCGTCTATTCTTCTATGAGCTGGATGAAACCGTTACCGGGAAAGTTCGTTTTGGCGATGATTCTCGAGTGGATATTGTTGGAAGAGGTTCAGTACGTTTCATAGTTGGTGGAGGAGCAAAGAAGGTCCTGAAAAATGTCTACTATATACCATCTTTGAGAAGCAACATAGTCAGCTTAGGCCAAGCCACGGAAGTAGGATGTGAAGTGAACATGAAGAAAGATGTGCTGATGTTGTTTGATCGGACAGGGCAACTTATGGTGAAGACGACGAGATCCAAGAATCGGCTCTACAAAGTCACACTCCATGTTGACACAGTCCAATGCTTACAGGTGAAAGCGTCGATAAGCTCGGAGATATGGCACGCACGTTTGGGCCATATTAATAAAGATACGATAAAGATGATGGTGAACAAGGATCTCGTAAACGGAGTTCCAGATATTGATAACAACAAGGATACATGCGTCTCATGTCTCCGTGGAAAACAAACAAAGAACTCTTTTCCTCAAGCTACGTCATACAGAGCATCTAAACCCCTTGAGCTTATTCATGCCGACTTATGTGGTCCAATTTCGCCATCAACGCCAGCACACAAGAGATATGTCTTCGTACTTATTGATGATCACTCGAGATACATGTGGACAGTGTTGTTGGAAACAAAGAACGAGGCATTCGATAAGTTCAAAAGGTTTAAGCAACTTGTTGAGCAAGAAGTAGGAGCTGAGATTAAGACATTCAGAACCGACAGAGGAGGCGAGTTTATGTCTCACGAGTTTCAGTCATACTGTGATGAAAGGGGTATCAATCGACATTTGACTGCACCGTACACGCCACAACAAAACGGTGTTGTGGAACGGCGTAATCGAACGCTACTTGAGATGGCTAGGAGTATTTTGAAACACATGAACATGCCTAACGTCCTGTGGGGTGAAGCAATAAGACATGCAACCTACTTGATAAACAGAGTAGCGACGAGATCATTGTTGGGAAGTACTCCATATGAAGCACTGAAACAGAAGAAGCCGAATCTCTCTCACCTAAAAGTGTTTGGCTGTGTGTGTTATGCTGCAACTAATACAGCTGGAAGAAAGAAGCTAGATGATAGATCACGTATCCTTGTGCATCTCGGAGTAGAGCCAGGATCAAAGGCATATCGTCTCCTTGATCCAAGGAGCAGGCAAATTGTGGTGAGCCGTGATGTTAAGTTTGACGAGGATAAAGAGTGGAATTGGGATGATGATGGATTTAGTATGAAGAATGGTAGCAGAGAAGAACTTGAAGTCAGCATGAAACGTTTGATTGATCATGATATAGAAGAAGAAGAAGCTCCCATTGATGAGGCCGAGGAAGAGAATGTGACAGTAGATAGTGATCAAGGAGCAGATGAAGATGACAACTCTCAGCCACAACTTAGAAGATCAACCCGAACGATCACTCAACCATCCTACCTTGATGACTACATACTTCTGGCCGTAGACGATAGCGAGGAGCTGTTAATAGCAATCAATGGTGAACCTTGGGATTTTAACGAGGCAAAAGAGATGGAAGTATGGATAGAGGCGTGTAAAGATGAGATATGTTCAATAGAAAAGAATAACACTTGGGATCTAGTTGAACTACCTACAGGCATAAAACCTATTGGACTAAAGTGGGTGTTCAAGATTAAGCGCAATGCAGATGGAACTATCAGTAAGTACAAGGCTCGGCTAGTGGCTAAAGGGTACGTTCAGCGACATGGAATCGACTATGACGAAGTATTTGCTCCAGTGGCTCGCATTGAAACCATCAGGCTAATCATTGCCTTGGCAGGATCACACGGATGGGAAGTTCATCACCTTGACGTCAAAACTGCGTTCCTCCATGGGGAACTAAAAGAAGATGTTTATGTTAAACAACCAGAAGGTTTTATCGTTCAAGGAGAAGAACATAAGGTGTATAAACTGAGAAAAGCTCTTTATGGTTTGCGTCAAGCCCCAAGAGCATGGAACATAAAGCTTAACATGGTCCTTCGTGGACTAGGATTCAAGAGATGTTCAAAGGAACCTTCACTCTACCGAAAGGAAGCTAAGCAGGAGCTTCTCATCGTGGTAGTCTATGTGGATGATCTACTCATTACAGGCTCCTCACTAACGAGCATTCTTGAGTTTAAAAGAGAGATGGCAGCAAAGTTCGAGATGAGTGATCTTGGGAGACTAACATATTACTTGGGTATAGAGGTTGTTCAATATGATGGAGGCATTATTCTCAAACAAGATAAGTATGCTCAAAAGATATTGGAGGAAGCCGGTATGAGCTCCTGCAACATGGTCCATGTTCCGTTAGAGCTAAATGCTCAGTTCTCAAAATCGCCTAAGGAGAAGACAGCAGATGAACGGGAGTATCGTCGGCGCATTGGTTGCCTTCGTTACTTACTTCATACTCGCCCTGACCTCTCTTTTAGTGTGGGAGTCCTGAGCAGATATATGCAAGAACCTAAGGAGTCCCATAGTGCGGCATTAAAACAGATCCTTCGATATCTTCGCGGAACCTGCTCGCTTGGTTTGTGTTACTCTCGAGCAAGGAATGTAAAACTGACAGGTTATAGTGATAGCTCCCATAATGTGGACTTGGACGATGGTCATAGTACATCAGGTAACATATTTTATCTCGGAAGGAGTCCCATCACATGGAGCTCAACGAAGCAAGAGATTGTCGCACTATCTTCTTGCGAGGCTGAGTTTATGGCTGCTACTGAGGCCGCCAAACAAGCAATATGGCTTCAAGAACTCCTGAGTGAAGCAGTCGGAGAAGAAAGCAAACGAGTTGTCATCAATGTCGACAACAAATCAGCAATAGCCCTGTCTAAGAATCCCGTGTTTCATGGCCGTAGTAAACATATACATCGCAGGTTCCACTTTATAAGAGAGTGTGTGGAGAAGGAGCAAGTTGAGGTGGTGTACGTACCTGGCAAAGAACAGAAAGCTGACATTCTTACCAAATCACTTGGAAGAATCAAGTTTAAGGAAATGAGAGATCTTATTGGAGTTCAAGACGTGCGTGAAGACAAGTTCAAGCTTAAAGGGGAGAATGTTGATAAGCTTGGAGTTGCTTAGAGCTTAAGCAATCTATTTGGATAATGACAAAGTCCTTTTCTAATTAGGAGTATCTAATTATCTTGTGTTGTGTGGCTTTAGGACTTTATAACTTATATATATATCAATGTCGACATGTGACATATGATTATGAGTTTGAGACTTTGATAGGCTTAAGTTTTGTGGAGTTTCTTAAGCTTGAATAAGAGAGCATTCTTATTTCGATTTGAAGACTTATATTCTTGAAAGTGTGTTTCTATAGAAGATGGGAGCGTCGCCGAGGGACTGAGATATGGAGAGGAAAGTTCGGTGGATCGGAGGTTTGAGGAGGCGGAGGTGACCGATCACCGGTAGCGACCATGGCGGAGAGGGAGGGAGGTTAGGGTGTCGCTTGAGTTTTCCGATCAAGAATCTGAGAGTGAGAACGGTGAAGAGAACTGTGAAGATTAGGGCTTTGGTTTCCATTATTTTGCTTCTTTTCCTCGATGAGATTTTTTGGTTTAGTCGAAATCTTTGTGTGGATTAATAAATAAATAAATAGATTGGAAAAGACAGAAGACAAATATGATTTTAGTTTTGACGAGAGCCCTTTGACCAAAACTCTTTTTTGCTTGCAATGTCACATGATTTTTAACACATGTCGCTTTATGAACGAGGGAAGATTTCAATTTGGATTCAGTCTTCATAATAGTCAAAGTTGTGGTCTTCACGAAATTTGGAAAATTCTTATAGAAGTGTTATGTTTCAATGTGATCCGCTTTACGGCTTTAGGACAGAGGATCGTGAAGTTGGCGTTTAGGGTCGTTGGTTCAGTCAGTGCTTCGGTTGGAAAAAAGGTCAACAGAGTCGGCGTGAAGATAGACACGACGTTACCTCCAGGGATGGCAATGCGTACGAAACAAAAACACTTTTATTTCCAAGAACATGCATGAGTTTGTATAGTTTTGCAAATGGACACGAAATGATAGATCTGAATGATTTTTTAGGATATAAATAATATGAATTTTGGTTACAATGACCATAACCATAGTTAATACAATGTAGAAGATCTCGGCGACGAAGTTGATATATTGGAATGCAGTGGTTTTAACAACGACAAGAATGAGATTGAAGTTTGAGAATGCAATGATGTGTACTGGACGTGGGGGTGAAAAAACAGCGTTTAGTGATCAAGAAGAAGCTGATTCCATGACTTGCACTGAGTGATTTTATTCTTCGTATTAAAAAACACATCATCATATCTACTCAAACTCATGATGTTTTAATGTATTTCTGACAAAAAAAAAACAAACGATGATAAGAATGCTTGATAAAAACATTACTTCAAATACATTCTCCTTGAGAGTTTGGCCGAGACAATGGCCATAATGGTGACCGTAGGAACGAATATAACATCAGGTATGAGTTTGATTAATTTTAACTGAGGAATATTCTCTCCTGCTCTCTTAGCTGCCATAGCCGCCGGCGGAGATACTATTCCGGTGATCACAGTGACGTCATCGAGTTTACTTGACTTAACTTTCTTTGAAATCAACTCTATGAACACTTCTTTCCTCTCTTGTTCGTCTTTAGCTTCCTTCCACCGTGTGAAACAAGCCTAAGTAACCAACATTGTGCTACACTTTTAGAGAAATAATTATAAGTTTCTTTGTGTGATTTTCGTCGAGGAAAGGACTTCTTGCCTTTATTTCGTCTGGGGTCGGTAAATCGAAGTGTCGGCCTGGTAAGGCCGAGTTGAAGTTGCTACACTCACGATCAAAAAATGTACATAAAGAAAGACTAATTCCAGAGTCCGTGAACATTTATTATACGTACTAACTGTTCATACGGAACTAGCATTGTTTGATTAGAACTTAGGAGGACGATTCTTACTTAAAGATGTCTAAAACAGCAACGTGAAAGTCGTCGAAGTTGTTGATAGCTTTTTGGGTGAATTGTTTATAGAGTGAACCCATCACCATATTCATCATCTGCGTCGGTGGTACCCCTACACCAAATTATTAAATATATACTAATAAGAGTCATTTTTAAATTAAGAAATAGAGGGAAAGTTATTACTCCCTCTGTCCCAATTTAAATGGGTTTTTAAAGTTTTTCTTTTGTTCCATTTTAAATGATGTTCTCTTTATCCTAGATACAATTTATTGTTGTTTGAAAATTTTGACCAACTACAAAATACTACATCTTTTTTTTATTGGTTGAATTAGTTTAATTTAATACTAATACATAAAAATTTGTATTTTCTTAATATTTGTGCAAAAACCTAAAACACCACTTAAAGTGGGACAGAGGGAGTAAAATATATTAAAATCGTTAATTGCAAAACCTTTTCCGAGAAAGCCCATTGAACCTCCCATAATGTCTACAAGTTAGAAAAATCAAATTGTATGTTTATGCATATTTGTATTGATATGGAGGAATCAGATGCTTGGCTTGGTGGGGTTTAAGTCTTTGCAAAGCCAAGAATCTCGAAATCTCATACACAATACCTTGGTTTACGTATAACTTCGCTTCCTAAAAGGTTAACAATTACAATAAAAAGATCTTTTTAGCCTTTGATTAAAATATATCTTTTTGGATTATAAAGAGCAATGTTGTGATTAATAATAAGCAGATTATTTTCTAGTTTATATTAGTTACTTATCCGATTTATCTAACACCTTACTTAATTTGAAAATGAAACTTTTGTTCAGATGCAACAAAACCTTCCAACCGTGCAACTAATTTATCCAATGACAAACTTAATAACAAAAACAACAACAACAGAAGTCATTTAGTCGTTTGTATATATATGTTTTCAAGTTTTGAAATTATCTTTGCTTAATATTTGCGTTTGCGTACTCTCTACGAGTCTAGTTCATTTCTTCGAATTGGACTTTCAATAAAAGCACCGGGGAATGACTTGTACTCCTCATCCTCCTCTGTTTTGTAAGTTAGTATTGGGATTGTACGAAATTGCCTCTCTACCTGATATGCCTGATATATACTATAGAACTACGTTATGCGAGGACTTCAACATTTCTGTAAGATGATGGTAGTTTAATAGATATCCTGCAGTTTGTTTGGTTGAAAAAAATGTTTAATTGAGTTGCTTATCATAGTAAAATTACTTGAAGATTGCAGATTTCGCATATTACTTCATAATTTAATTTGAAATACTTTGATTTAAGAAAAGCAGCTAGACTATTGCGTAATCTTTGTATTTGGCTCGAGACTAACAAGCCGTGCTTACTATGTGAATTGAACTATAACCTTATATATTTCTTCTACTCTGCTTAACATTGTATGAGATGTCTATGAGATTTTTTAAAAAAATATTTTTTTAGAAACAAGACAAAAATAAGAATCTAACTACTTAGATATATACAACAACAAAACAACATTATATTTTATAACAACCTGTCCAGTAATAAATGTAAGACATTCATTTATAGCAACTTGGCCACTCAAGTTAATTACTTGACAGGTATGAGGTATGGATCAAATTAATATTACCAACTATACCTTATAATAAAACATAAGATCCAACTTAGTAGCTGACAATTTCATTTTCTCATAAATTGTACCTCCAACTGTTAATCCATTTTGAAAGTTTAAAGAGGTAAGTAATCGTAAATTTGAGATTAATTAGTTTAATAATTAGGCTATTAGAAGAAACTAACCAAACCATTAGCGTGTTCGATGAAATTACCTTGTGAATGTAAACCAAATCGTGCGTTTATACGTATATGAAAACACGAACTTGATTGAAAACTTTAATGAGTGGGAGGCTTCTTGAAATCTGATCAATTAATTAAGTTAATGGGAACAATAAAAGGAAATTTCATTTAATCTCTTCAATCATTCGAAATTTGCTTAACAATTCAAATTTATTAAACGTTAGTGGAGGCAAGTGAAAGAAGTCTAAGAACCGACACCGACACCGACACCTTCCTTACTAGATGTGTCCCTGCGTCCACATAACTACTAGTAGCAGGTAAACTGTTTGTAACGTTGGTAAATAGTATATAGATTTTTACAATCCAATTTTCATCTACTACAGTTAAACAAACCAATAAATTAACACTTACTTTTTTACTACATACTTCGAAGTTTACAACCGTCCCACCCCGCACCGCAGTTAACAGTAACAAAAATCTCTATATACCATGTATTTATATGTTTTTATAACTGTTAAAACCGTACCGCAGTTGAATCATTTATCCCGCACCGCAGTTGAACATGTATTTATATGTTTTTATAACTGTTAAAACCGTACCGCAGTTGAATCATTTATCCCGCACCGCAGTTGAACCGTTTGAACCGCAGTTACCATTCGGTTATTTTATAAAAAAAAGGTTATCATATTCAGTGGTATTGGTTTGCTTGTTTTTCATAGACGTTCTCATAAACATTATTTCAGAGACTGAAAGGAAGAAATAGGACCCATCCCAAAAGACCATTGTCTGCTAAAACAAGAACAATCAATCTGTCATAACTAGTAACAGTATCATCAGATACATCACTGACGGATCTGAATTTTATTTTATTTTCAGCAAATAAAAATTATTATTTCCACACAAATAAAAATAAAAACAAACGGTATAATCAATGAAATAATACTCATTACTCAAATGTGAAAAAAAGAGACAACCGTAGGGTTAAAAGAACAAAACTAAAGAATTAAGGGCGAAAAGATACATAAAAATAACTTAAAAGGCCATAACGAGAACGGCCCAGGCGGTTGCAGCCGCTCCCACCGCTACATTCCGCAACACTCTTGTGCTCTCTGCTCCGCTCTGCAGTAATAATTTCATGTAAATACAAAACAAATATTAGCGAAAACTGAATAAATGTTTTAATATTTGAAATGTCTGTAAAATTATTGAAGTAAATTTTAAAATAAATATTTTTTTTTTAACATTGTTAATACTTCGAACTTTGGTTCTTGAATTTAGTCTGAAGCTAATGTACCTGATCGTCGGCGGATGTAGCCGGACCGGGAGAGCTTGCGTCGGAGCTAGGGCCGGGAGCTTCTGTCGGTGGTGCAGGTGGGCTGTCAAGTTCGGGAGCCGGGGCCGGTGCTTGATGCTTCTTGGACTTCTTATGCTTTTTTGGAGCCGGAGCCGGTACATCAGCGGTCGGAGCGGCTACCGGAGCAGGAGGAGTAACTGCTTCTGGTGCTGGAGCCGGTGGAGAGCTCACGGGAGCGGAAGCCTTTGGTGAAGGAGACGGAGGAGAGCTCTCAGGAACAGGAGTCGGCGGTGGGGACGATACTACAGGAGCCGGAGTCTTTGGTGCTTCCACGGGTGAAGAAGCCGGCGTTTTAGCCACGGGAGAGGAGGGAGAAGTAGCTGCGGGAGGGTTAGCAGGGGAAGTAGTTGGAGCAGAGGGAATGGCGGGAGATCTAGTTGGAGAGGAGGCAGGAGACTGGCCACCGACACCGGCGACGACAATGCAGAGCAATGCAACCGTTAAGAAGGAGTTACGTTCCATAGCTTTTTTCAAGCTTTAATTAAAAGAGAGAGAGAGAGAGAGCGGAATGTATGAGTGAAGATTTTTAACCAATATTGTTGTGTTAGTGAAAGATAATTGTGTGTGTTTAATATATAGACAATGAGAAGAAATCTAGACCGTTGATTAAAAAAATAGGTCACAAGACAGATGTAGCCGTTGAGAACAGAACATGAGATCCTGTATCAATTAATGTAGGGTTCACTAGCTTTGTTTTATAGCTTTTCTTATTATATTATTTTTTCTTTCTTTGTTTTGATAATAATGTTTTTAAAGCATCTCTATTGTTCCCAGGCCTGATTGTTCCTATCTGTATTGTTATTGCATAAATTTATGTGCAGATGGTAGTTCAAAACTTAAAATGAAGTGATTATATTAATTGGATTTGAAGTTGATTACCAATGCTGCTCATCTAGTTTATAATTGTCTGATTTTCACTAATTTGTACTATAGATTGTATGATAGTTTATAAATTTCTAAATATGATTTTGTTTGTTTCTGTAAACCATAAGTTTAGAGAACATCAAAAAGAAAATACATTGTAGCTGAGAGTAAAATTATGGATGCATTTGATTAGCTTTTCTTGTGTAAATATCAATCACATATATATATATATATATATATATGAGATTATGAATTATAGTGTATATTGTAGCAGAGATTGAGTGTTAGATACATTGGATTAGTATGGTGTGGAAAGATAGGAGATTATTATAGTTCAATGAATTTTAGTGTACATTTTAGTTGAGATTAGAAATATTTAGGTGCATTGAACTACCTAAGTATAATGTGGAAACACCATCACATGTGGGATTATTATAGTTGAATGAATTACAATGTGAATAATAAAAAATATATTTAAATTCGAATGCAAAATAAAAAGATACGTAAAAGGAAAAGAATCTTTGTTTGGAAGGATATAGAACGAAAGACAACTGGTTGATAGATAGATTGAATTTGGATTGGTGCCCACACGGATACATATCTACCTTATTAGCTGTAATTTGTAGATTTCCTGCGCGATCAACGAGACTTCGCTAATATAAACATTTTTTAATTGCCTATCTTCTTCATTTTTTCTGGTCGAAATTATTTCTTTCCGAACTTTTAAGTTTTCTTTGGCATTATTATCAAAATGTTACAGCTCACTATGAGTGCTATAACAACTAACTTTTTCATCCACTCTCTTTCAAGAGCTTGTTTTTTAGTTCTCATCATCCACCATGAGTAGTAGTCCTCAATAGATCGGAACCTAGGCATGCAGTAGTGAAAAACAGAATCAAACCGTGGAACTAATGACGAAATGTATTGCTTAGAAGTTAAGATTTTGAGTTCTTTCCACTTCCCACTTTGTTCCATACGTGTTCCAATGACTAATTTTGGAATATTTTTTCAAAAAATATTCACAACGTTTGCTCTAGTTTGTTTTCCCAGATTAGGAAAAACAAGACACGTTTCGGTTTTGCTGTTCGTAAGAGTAACGTTAACATTATTTATTTACAAGTATTCCAAAATCTTTAACAAAAAAAAACGTGTTCCAAAGGAAAAAAGAAGATAAAAACTTCGGGAGCGGCGTGTCGTGTCGGTGGTCGAGAAAACCCAAACGAGTGGTCCGTTCGTAGACTTTTTTCTAAAGACTTTGATAAATGTGAGCGACTAAAGATTAATTTCAGAATATAATAACCCTATCAAACTTTTTGTATGTTTGTTTGTTTTCAAATACATAAACATATATCACAAGTAGGAAGATGATTCTATCACTGAAACACAAGTTCTCTTGATGTGTTGGTTAGCTTTTCTTCAACTATTACGACAAACTGTGGAGACAAGACAAGTTGACAAATTTCGAAACTCAATCATTGTAAGAGCTAAGAGCGGCAACAACCGATCCGGTTGTTGAAAAAGCCGAGGAAACCTCCGGGTGATCTCTCCACAACGTGTTGAATTTCAAGGACGGGTATAACCAAGACTTAACCGAACCAACAAAGGAACCCAGTTCAAGATTAAGTATAGCTTCCCAATCCATCTGTAACCCTTTTGGGATACTCTCAGTGAACTCCATGTTAGCAGCTAGCATAAGTCCGAGTAACACTACAAATCCCGTTACCGCAGTTCCTCGAGCTAAAGGCATAAAACTGTACCTACGAAAAATGCTTGCAAATCAAAAACACCAACATGTTCTGAGTAAATAATATCATATAACAAGTTATGTTGTAATTTACCAGTAATATGTCATGCGTAAGATAGCGTCTCAAAAGCGTCCAGGTCGGTAGAACCGTAGTTCCCTCCGCAATAAGCATTGCATAAAGCCTGTGCATTCATATAGACTCTCTGAGCTTGTTTTCTAAGAAGAAAAACAAAGAATCATATAATGTCTTGAGTTTTACCTCCCAAGCTGAGGTCATTTCTTCATCAAAATCACTCCACCTTGCAGGTGTACATGGAGTTCTAATTGCAAAATCATACCCAAGTCTTCCCCTGGATTAACAAAAAAAAAAAAGAAGATATTTGTTCAAGAAAGTGGTAATCAGGATTATGTGAAAATAGGAAATATTACGGTTTTTGAATGCAGGTGATTCTAGTTCCTTCAAGGCGCTTCCTAAAGATATTAACAAAAAAAGAAGCATATTGAAGCAGAAGATATAAACAAGTGAGTTTAGCGTAATGAACAAACAAATTTTACCTTTCGAAGGCGGTACTGTGGCACCAAGTAGCCACCCAGAAATCCTCACAAACAAGTTTGTGTAGCTCTTCACACGTTTCAGCACGCATTATCTGTGGGAAATCACAGTATGAGAACAATGACAACACGAGAGTCATTCAGGCAAGAAGAATAGGAAAACTCACTTCTTCTATCTTTTCATCTTTAGATAGATCAATGACTTCGTCGGCCTTGCTGCGTACAGAGAGCTTTTCCTTGATGATGGTCTTTGCAAGATTCAGGGTTCTGCAATAGCATATTACAAATCGATGATTTCATGAAACGAGAAAAACTCGTTACTTGTATACATGAAAACAAAAATCTCACTTCCTATGCCTACTTTACCTTTCATAAATCATAATTTGGGAAATAGCGTACTACTTTAGCTTGTCCGAGTACCATCGGCGTATGAGAACCAAACCCAGAGTTATACTCCTCACTGCAAATAGCATAATCAAATGAAACTTAAGTTCAGAAATTGAAAGTTCTAGTTAAACAGATGCTGAACCTGTTCCAAGAGTCATCAGATATCACGCACTTACATAGCATAGGACATGGAACATGTACCTTAGTTTGTTAACCCACACAACTGGATCACAAGGCTCTGAAATTTGTCTCCATCTGACAGCAGAGGAGTAAACTTCTTGCCAAGACAACATAGAGCGGCCAGATGATCGATCTTCTAGTGAGGCACACCCGGTTGACGTTTCACCCAGCACCACCTTTGTTCTGGCTAAGCATGTTGATTCTCTCTTTCCTACGTGCTTTTTTCCCGTTTCTTGGCGTGCCTTTGTTTGAATTCCTCCACTCTATGCGCCAAGCCTTTGAAACTTTCTGAGCGATTTCTGGCACAGCTAATCCTGCCATTCGATGCTGGGGAATCATGGAAACACATATGAATATGATCAATGGAATATAGATAATTTAGCAAGGAGAGGCTAAATTTCAGGCACAAAAACATAATTTACATATTGCTTAAAGTCACCTGACGTTTATTTGGTAAGAATCCAGGACAGTCATATTGGATTTTCTTGCCGATTAAATCTGTGAAACGAAGAAGATTTGCCTTCGGTTTGGTTATTGCAAGATCTTGCTTTTTCAGTTTACCCTTCTTAAGGGACTCACGTAGGGGAGGTTGTCTGTAAACCTTCTCACATACATCTTTTGGGTGTAACCTTTTGCACCAGAACTCCTGAAAACTCACAGAAAATGAGTGTCATTTACAGCACCTGAAAGCACTCATGGTCATCTCGTACACAAAACCAATTTAAGTATCAATTGAGACTTCTAACCAGTTGAGTCTATGTGTATTCCAAATTTCACATTGGAATAAACTAATTAGAAAGAGAGCATGCAGATAACCAAAGAAAGAGTGGGACATTGTGAGTATCAAGAGAGAGATATATCACCTTGAACATCGGATCTAGGTCACCATCAATATCAAAGCAGAAAAACTCACTACTAACTCTGGAAGCTGTATACAAGGCAATCTCTTTCTGCGGAATAAAAAGGGATAACATTAATATTGTAGTGAAGGAAACGATTAGTGCTGCTACTGACGAAGCATCCAATATTATTACGTACTATCAGATAACTAAGGCCATGCTTTTAGAATATAGCTGTGCAATATTCTATCATTACAGGTTGCTACAAACAATACTGTACCAAGAAAGTAATCTTGCAAATGCAATTTCAATATTGAGCTTTCAATCCAGGCAACCTCTGGAATTGGATTATTAACAAAGAAAACATCTGTTGAAACCTGATAAAATGCCAAGCATTGAAGAACAAATTTCTCCACTGCATCAAGTTCCACTTCCACTGTAGCATCGTAGTCCTTCACCTGTGACGATATGCAAGTAATAATAAGAGAGAGCCTCCTCCAAATATGCAGTCATATAATTGACAAACAAATATTTGATGATTTACCGCATCTCTGTACTCTCCTATAGCATGATAGCAGGAACCTCGTAAACAAGCACTCTATTGAGTTCTCAATAATCAAGCCAATAGATAATTCTTGGATAGCCTTCCTGAAAAAATAAAATACCAAAAACAACAAGAGGTGAATATTAATACCAAAAACAACAAGAGGTGAATATTATCACTGCTTTAAAGACCAGCCATGCACATAAATCCCAGGTGATTATGACCACCAAACTTATCAGTTTCCTTTAAAACATGGAGCCAGGAGAAGAAAATCTTATCCAACATCATATTCTAAAGTAAGCATTGAGATACACATGGACATTTCAGGTAACATGAACATTAACGAAGACATATACTCCCCTTTAAACCAAACTTTCACTTTCCAGAAATCTTAATCTGCACTCATTGTACATATACCTGTGTTCGCCTAATCCATGGAACACTAATCCACGCAAGTGATAGGCCTTCCAAACCCTGGTCAAGACAGGGAAAATTTCATGATTACAATGGCAAAGCCAGAAATATAGTGCAACATTTGCTAGTTCATCCCAAATTAGAGCTACCTTGTTGTCGACTTGTAGAGCCTGCTCAATGCATTCCAAAGCCTTGTGGTGGTCGGCCAACTTTTGGTAGTGCTGCCAAGAAAAGCGAGGAAACAACACTAAATACAGTGAATAAAAAAGTGTGAAGTGTATCATAGTCAATTGACTCAAGCAAGAAACTAGGATGAGCCAACTAGATTAAGGAGAAATAACGTAGTTTTCCGATGGCAGAACATAAGTTTATTTCAGGAACTTATCAGAAAATGTAAGTTAAAATGTAAGTTTCACTAACTTATCAGAAAACTAACTTCGTTTATACACCATCACATGCATGGAAACTTGGACTAAAAGCAATGCCCAAAATCCTATTTTCATCATTGTTCAGCTAAATAGATGAAAAATCTTAAAACGCATACTTGTATTACTATTTGCGTCTTACCTGAGCAAGATGTAGCCATGCTTCAAGATAATTACTATCCAGCTGGATGGACTTCATATGTGCCTCTTCAGCTTTTGTATATTCACCAAGAGAAGCAAAAGCTATTTCCTGGAAGATCAAAAAGTTTTGCTAATAAACATTAGCGGTCATGGTTACTTCGGAGACCAAGAATGACGAGTCTTACCAAATAACTATATGCGGACTTGTTATCTTTCTCTTGCTTCAGACATGTAGACAGATCCTTTACAGCAGCAGTGAAGTCCTTAGATTTAAAATTAATAAATACCTGAATGATTGAGAACGTCTGTAGTACTTTAATGGGTTTTCACCAAAGAAAACAGGTAATGGGTTTTCACCAAAGAAAACAGGTATTAAGATATCAAAAAAGAAATATGAAGCAAGATGTAAAACACAGCCAAGGGGCTCACCTCTTTCATGCAATATATCAGGTGACTTTGGCTCCAAAACCAGCGCTTGAGTCAAATCTTCAACCGCCTATCACCAAAGAGTAGCTTAAAAGTGTGAACAAGGAACATTTCTGGATTTTAACCATAAAATGCAAGCACTAAACAGGCTTAAACACAGACATCAATCAGAGGCTTATCCAAATTGCTGGATGCTTATCAGAAAATATTATTCATCAATTACTAATGTGCAGGGACGAACAGAGTCCCATAAATTACATTTATTGTTTATGCTTTTAGCTCTGATCAAAGAACAGAGGCAGAGAAGATCTGGAAACACTAACCTCAGCAAATTCCCCAAGAGCAGCACGAGCCTGTCCTCTCCGCTTCCAGGCCTCACAAGCTGCTGGGTTAGATTGAATAGCCTGACAAATAGGAGTATAACTGGTGAGCTTAAGCCACTGTCGTATCAATTCTTGTCAAATACGAATTACCTTAGTAAAATCAGCTATAGCATTTTCAAGCTCGCGTTTGAATGCATAAGCTGTCCCTCTTCCTACAAGTGCCTCAGGGTAACTCGGTTCTTCTTTCAGCACCTGACACAGAGATAAACTAAATGGTTGCAGATTTGACCCATTCTTTTCTGCCAAAAAACCTTCAAAACGAAGGTAAAACCGAGAAACGAAAAGCAAAAGACACACACGCCAGATATTAAAACAAGAACAGCTTCCTGCTTTCTCCCCAAGAGCCAAAAGAGCACGTCCTAGACGCAAAAAAAAAAACTAACACACTCAGTATCCTCACCATTTTTTTTTTTAATCTTACAAAACCTCTTGTGAAATGTAACTTACAGACATAATAAGACAATGAACTAAGTGTTAACTGATTGTCTTCCTAGTTTTAGTTCCGAAGCTATTTCAAGAATCATACTCAATCCCAGAGGAATCTATACTCTAAAGCACACTAATCAAAAGCTTGTGAAGTGAACTAACTAACCTGTGAGTAGATAAGCTTGAATAGCAGCAAGCATAAGGCTCAAGCTGGAGTGCCTTGTCACAGTCCTTAATCACATGCCTGTGAAGCTCCAATTGATTATAACCAAAAGCTCTATTGCTGAAAAATCAAATTGAGATTAACAAGAGATCAAATGATACCCGATAGTGATTGAATTTGAAGATCGCGAGGACCAACCATATGTCAAGAATTGAGCAATGCTTAGCAAGGAGCGAACTCGGATCGCTTTGGACCAGTTCCGTGAGCTGCAGTGCTTCGCCAATTCGACTCTCTCCGACGTCGCCGTCGCCATATATGGCCGTGGGAATGAGTGAGTGAAGAAGGTAAAATGGGAATTAACTGTGGTGAAAATGGCAAAGAGCGAAGACTTTTGACGGAGGGTGAAACGGGGAAGAAAATATAAAGTAACGGTGTGGACCTGGTGCAATGAGTGGTGGAAATTAGATTTTGGGGAATGGGCCAGCCCACTAAATCATTGCCGTTTCTAAATGGGCTAATTCAGTTAACTATAGTAAGCAAAACATTAAAAAACGAATTAAGACAGGATCAAATCTTTCGGTTCGGTTTTAGACCTAAAATTTTAGGGAATTCAGTGATTTGTATGACTACAACATATCCATTTATTATTCAAACATAAATTTTAAATTTTATTAGATTTATTATTTTAGAAGTACTTTAAAATCTAGTGTTATTGTAAATTTTAAAAGGTTGTGATTTTAGAGTATTTTAGTTAAAAAAAAAAACAAAACCACATTTTTAGATGAAATTGGTTTAACCAAAATCATGGTAATATCTTATATTCATCTACAACCATTTAAAACAAGATTAGCAGTAGAATGGAGTTTGATTTAAATTTTGAGTGGTTAACTCAATGATAATTGTATGCATGTTCTAATCATTTTTTAGGTATAGAAACTTTGACATGGAATTTGAAAACTGATAAATATCTTTGGAGATTCAACTATGTTCACACGTAGAATAAGCTCCACCTCCACGGCACTTCAAATAATTCACCATGGACCATCAATCACGAACATCGCTATTACGGCATTTATATGATTACAGCAATATAATTAGGTCGAGCAAAGCTGGACACAAAGAGACCAGGACTTTTCTTTAAAGAAAGATAAGAACAACAACAACAACAACAAAACGATCATATATAGAATCCAAGACAAAGCGACAACGAAACGATACACTCACTAGCCAAACATATCACATCATACATAACACCTCTCATCATCAGACAGCAATGTCGTTGCGGATGTGACGGAGGAGAACGGGAATAACAGAATCCGGCGAGCTAAGCTGAGGAAGATGACCATCTGAAGACATAACCTCGACGACTGACTCCGACCCGAGATTGGTGTGAAGATACTCGGATACGCACTACAAGAAAACACGGCATATTCCGACGAACATTCCGACGGATGGAGGGTCGTCGGAATTTGTTGACGACATACCGACGACATACCCATCGAAATTTAAAAACGAAGTCGCCGGAATGTCGCCGGAAAATTTTGACGACTTTCGAGAAATATGTGTCCGTCGGAATATAGTGACGAATTCACGACATACCGATCATATATATAATCGTTGAGGTCGCCGGAATTTCGCCACTATATACCGACAAAATTCGACGACTTTCCGATAATATAAATAATCGTTGAGGTCGCCGGAATTTCGCCACTATATACCGACAAAATTCGACGACTTCCGATAATATAAATAATCGTTGAGGTCGCCGGAATTTCGCCACTATATACCGACAAAATTCGACGACTTTCCGATAATATAAATAATCGTTGAGGTCGCCGGAATTTCGCCACTATATACCGACAAAATTCGACGACTTCCGATAATATAAATAATCGTTGAGGTCGCCGGAATTCGCCGAATGTCGTCGGATTGCTCGAACCATTTTCCTATAAATGCAACCTCTCCTCATTCAACTCATTCACTCCTCATTCACTCTTCACTCTCTAATCACAATAATTCGAGAAAATCATGTCTTCGTGGAGTTTATTATCGTTCGTGGATGGATAAACCTCATATGGATCCCAACACCAATTTGCTTACGGATGAATACGGTCAAGGATTGGAGAATTCATGAGGCTTGTTCAACAAAGAACCGAATCAAAACCGGTATGTTAAGATGTCCCCGCCTACTTGCAATAATAATAGAGTTATAAAAGAATTTGATGTTTGGTCTCATTTGTATATGAGAGGGTTTTCACGTAATTATAAAGTTTGGTATCTTCATGGAGAAACCGGTTATGAATATGGTAGATTAATAACCTCACCGTTAGCGAACCTCACCGATATTAGGTTAAGAACCTAGAACGGATATAGATTATGGTGTGTACCGAGCGGATGGTACATGATCATTATCGAGGGAAGAACCAAACCCGAATCTAGGAGATTTTTGACATGTTGGATGCGGGAAAACAGCCTTTATATAAAGGTTGTAGAGATGGTCATTCACCCTTATCATCTGCAACTAGATTGATGGGTATTAAGACGACTATAATTTGGTGAAGAATGTGTGGACGCTGACATCGATTTTGTCAAAGGTATTCTACGAGAATAAGCTCCACCTCCACGGCACTTCAAATAATTCACCATGGACCATCAATCACGAACATCGCTATTACGGCATTTATATGATTACAGCAATATAATTAGGTCGAGCAAAGCTGGACACAAAGAGACCAGGACTTTTCTTTAAAGAAAGATAAGAACAACAACAACAACAACAAAACGATCATATATAGAATCCAAGACAAAGCGACAACGAAACGATACACTCACTAGCCAAACATATCACATCATACATAACACCTCTCATCATCAGACAGCAATGTCGTTGCGGATGTGACGGAGGAGAACGGGAATAACAGAATCCGGCGAGCTAAGCTGAGGAAGATGACCATCTGAAGACATAACCTCGACGACTGACTCCGACCCGAGATTGGTGTGAAGATACTCGGAAAAGCTCTATTGCTGAAAAATCAAATTGAGATTAACAAGAGATCAAATGATACCCGATAGTGATTGAATTTGAAGATCGCGAGGACCAACCATATGTCAAGAATTGAGCAATGCTTAGCAAGGAGCGAACTCGGATCGCTTTGGACCAGTTCCGTGAGCTGCAGTGCTTCGCCAATTCGACTCTCTCCGACGTCGCCGTCGCCATATATGGCCGTGGGAATGAGTGAGTGAAGAAGGTAAAATGGGAATTAACTGTGGTGAAAATGGCAAAGAGCGAAGACTTTGACGGAGGGTGAAACGGGGAAGAAAATATAAAGTAACGGTGTGGACCTGGTGCAATGAGTGGTGGAAATTAGATTTTGGGGAATGGGCCAGCCCACTAAATCATTGCCGTTTCTAAATGGGCTAATTCAGTTAACTATAGTAAGCAAAACATTAAAAAACGAATTAAGACAGGATCAAATCTTTCGGTTCGGTTTTAGACCTAAAATTTTAGGGAATTCAGTGATTTGTATGACTACAACATATCCATTTATTATTCAAACATAAATTTTAAATTTTATTAGATTTATTATTTTAGAAGTACTTTAAAATCTAGTGTTATTGTAAATTTTAAAAGGTTGTGATTTTAGAGTATTTTAGTTAAAAAAAAAAACAAAACCACATTTTTAGATGAAATTGGTTTAACCAAAATCATGGTAATATCTTATATTCATCTACAACCATTTAAAACAAGATTAGCAGTAGAATGGAGTTTGATTTAAATTTTGAGTGGTTAACTCAATGATAATTGTATGCATGTTCTAATCATTTTTAGGTATAGAAACTTTGACATGGAATTTGAAAACTGATAAATATCTTTGGAGATTCAACTATGTTCACACGTAGAATAAGCTCCACCTCCACGGCACTTCAAATAATTCACCATGGACCATCAATCACGAACATCGCTATTACGGCATTTATATGATTACAGCAATATAATTAGGTCGAGCAAAGCTGGACACAAAGAGACCAGGACTTTTCTTTAAAGAAAGATAAGAACAACAACAACAACAAAACGATCATATATATAATCGTTGAGGTCGCCGGAATTCGCCGTAATGTCGTCGGATTGCTCGAACCATTTTCCTATAAATGCAACCTCTCCTCATTCAACTCATTCACTCCTCATTCACTCTTCACTCTCTAATCACAATAATTCCGAGAAAATCATGTCTTCGTGGAGTTTATTATCGTCAGGATGGATAAACCTCATATGGATCCCAACACCAATTTGCTTACGATGAATACGGTCAAGGATTGGAGAATTCATGAGGCTTGTTCAACAAAGAACCTAATCAAAACCGGTATGTTAAGATGTCCCCGCCTACTTGCAATAATAATAGAGTTATAAAAGAATTTGATGTTTGGTCTCATTTGTATATGAGAGGGTTTTCACGTAATTATAAAGTTTGGTATCTTCATGGAGAAACCGGTTATGAATATGGTAGATTAAGCGAACCTCGATCTAGCAATAACCTCACCGATATTAGGTTAAGAACCTGAACGGATATAGATTATGGTAGGTACTGGAGCGGATGGTACATGATCATTATCGAGGGAAGAACCAAACCCGAATCTAGGAGATTTTTGACATGTTGGATGCAGGAAAACAGCCTTTATATAAAGGTTGTAGAGATGGTCATTCACCCTTATCATCCGCGAACTAGATTGATGGGTATTAAGACGACTATAATTTGGTGAAGAATGTGGACGCTGACATCGATTTTGTCAAAGGTATTCTACCCGAGGATAATCTTGCACCGGTTCATACTACGAGGTTCGAAACTTGTTATGGTCTTCAACTACCGCACGGCGATGATGTATGTATTGACAACCGCATGATCTACCGGGAGCTGATAAGGAACGGGTTAAATGCAAATTTTGTAGAAACCTCGTTATCGAGACGAGGGAAGAGTTCCGTCCCGCTCAAAAGGATGTGGTATTTGCCTTTGACGGAAAGATTGAAGAGGTTGTATCGGTGAGCGCGACAGCAAAAGCAATGAGATGGCATGCGAGCATTCCACAAATGGTGAGATTAGACATCCTTCCGATGCGAAGGCTTGGAAACATTTCCACCAACATATCCAGAATTTGGAAGAGAGAAGAAATGTTTATCTTGGATTATGTACTGATGGTTTCAGCCCATTTGGAAAGCATGGAAGACAGTATTCTCTATGGCCGTTATTGTGACACCGACAACTTACCGCCGAAGCCAGGCATGCGACGAGAGTTTTGTTCCTCTCGCCTTCGCCCCCGGGCCGAGCATCCTAAGAGATCACTAGATGTGTTTCTTCAACCACTGATATATGAGTTGCAACAACTATGGGCGATGGTTTTGAGACATACGATGTTTCGTGCAAAGAAAATTTTCATATGCTGGCGTACTTATGTGGACAATAAGTGACTTTCCAGCATATGGTATGTTATCCGGATGGACAACACATGGGAGGCTATCATGTCCATATTGTCAAGATGACACATATGCTTTCCAACCAAAGCACGGAAGGAAAACGGTTGGTTTGATCGTCACGTAAGATTTCTACCACCGATCATCCATACCGGCGAGTAAGACTTTGTTTACGAAGAACAAGCAGATGTTTGATGGTCCACCCGAGGAAGTTAGTGGGGAAGATTTGTGGAAACAGCTTGAGGATTTTGGTGCGAGATAACGCCGACGTAGGTGGACATGAAAACATTCGAAGTCGATGCGGTTGGAGAGCTACATAACCGCACAAAAAGTATTTTCTCGATCCGCCATATTGGAAGGATCATCCGTTGCGGCATAATTTAGATGTCATGCATATCGAGAAGAACTTTTCGATAACTGATGAACACAATCCTTAACATCCAAGGTAAAACGAAGGATAATTTGAAGTCAAGGTTGGATTTAGTCGATATATGTGATCGCTCGAACTTCACGCTGATGAGAACGGTATGGCCCCTTTTCCCATTTATCGGCTGGATGGTGCTGCAAAAGAAGAGTTCTTTGATTGGATTACGATAGAGTGCAATTTCCGCATCGGTTATGCATCAAATTCATGAATCTAGGCTGATGTAAGCCGAAGGAAAGTTTATCGGCTTAAAGAGTCATGATTGTCATGTAATTATGCAGCCTCCTTCCGCTTTGTTTTTCCGCACTATTGCCACGTAATGTTCATGAAGCAATTGCGGTATCTTTTATCTTTATATTTTAAATGATTTTTATATTTTATGCTTATATAAACCTAATACTTATGAAAATTTTGTCTTCTATCTATGTAGGGATAAGTGTTTTCTTCCGCGATTTATGCACCGAGCGGTGACTCCGTGAGGGTATTAGTAATCTGAAGGCAAACATACCAGTCAGCATGTGCAACCTCGAGAAGATATTTCCTCCATCATTCTTTGATGTAATGGAGCATCTTGCTATTCATCTCGCAAGAGAATTGGAACTCTTGGTCCTGTGCATCGATGGATGTATCTTTTGAGCGTTATATGCATCATCCGAAGAAGAAGGTGGGAAATTCAAGTAAGGTGGAAGGATCTATACGCACGTGATCAATGAAGAACCGCAATCTTTGCTGAAAACTATTTTCCATCGAAGTGCATACAAAACCGAAGACCTGCTCGGCATGATGACGAGGGGAGATAGCAACATATCATGTTACCGTCCCAAGCATGTTCAGGAAATAGACGACTTAGTGGAAAACCCACGGCGGAGACTTACCGAGACGAAAGCACGCCATTTGCAAACATATTTGCTAACCAACCGTGAAGAACTTCAACAATATGAGAGGTAAAAATATTTATTCATTTAAATAGTTAGATTAATATATATTCAATAAGTTTGATTCATATTGACAATATCTTTTATATAGTGTTTATATGGCGAGTCACGATGACTCACGTGCATGCATGTAAGATGAGCTTCAACAACTCGCACATAACGGATTTGCTGCATGGTTTCTTAGTTATGTGAGTCATATATCATATTACCCTATGCAAATGATATATTAGTTTATATTAAATATAAAGTAATTAATTTTCCACTAATATATGTCTTTAATTTATAGGTGGATGATGGTTTGGCTAGAGGTTTTGTGTTCGATGATTGGATACGCGAAATTCGGGGACCAAACTTTGTGGTCGATCATATCCAAAATATTGTGCGAGGATATGCATTCACAAGAAAAGGTCATTCGAGATCAACATATGATGCTGGTGTTTCGCTTCTTCCTGATGATGTCTACTACGCAACATAGAAGAAATATTGGAAATCCAGCTCGGTATGGTTGGATTGCGGTGTGTAGTATTCTATTGTGATTGGTATGACACCACCCCGGATAGAGGAGTGAAGACAGATCGTTTGGTGTTACATCAGTTCATTCGCGGAAACTTCAATATTATGATCCTTTCATTCTAAAGCAAGTGATCGTGTATATCAATTTATTCATAATTTTTAATAACATAATTAATGGTTTATATTTTACTAATACTTGTATAATTGATAGGTGTGTTACATCGTTACCCTCGGTGACGCATGAGACGATCCATGGATCATCAGAACACAAATCAACCCAAGAGGACGAAAGTGGATGGAACTTCGATAATGAGCCATTACAACCGGACTCTACCAAAGAACGGAGTGCGGTTGAAGATTTGGGAGATGTTGGACTCGTTGAGAATTTTTCCGAGTTTGGACTTGATGCTATTGTACATTCGAGTCGGTCGAGGTTGGGGAGTTTGATGAAGATTCAAGATTCAAGATTCGATTAGAATTCTTAATTATAACATCTTAGTTAAGTTGTAAATTTTTTTTTAAGATTCTCATTTTATGTCGCCGGAAACTACTCGATTTACATACCGACGGAATGTGGTTTATTCATGATTTACAATAGTCGTCCGAAATTCCTCGAAAATTTCGACGAATTCACTAACCTCTCGTGTTCGTTGAATGTCGCCGAATTTTCCGAGGAATTTCGAATACTATTGTAAATAACATTTTCTACATCAAAAATACTTATATTCGACACAAAACTTTGAAAATAACACATATTAAGTGTTTAGTATAATATTAGATCACAACCGCTCCAATATAACAACTCATTAAAATATTTATATATGTATAAATATATTTTCTTAACATCTTATCTTCACACACATATACTTATACAATCATATTCATCTAATCTTACACTACAAATTTTTTTTGTGTGAAATTTTGTTATGAAAACATTTTCATAGTTAAATCTTTATATGCAAATACTATAAATATTATCAAAGATTTGGATTTTGCATTTACAAACTTGTTTTAAAGACCTAAACACAATGTCGCCGAACTGGCCGAATATACCGACGGAATTCGACGAACCTTCAGTTCGCCGAATTCGCCGAATTCCAAATTACCCGGAAATTAAACCGTGAAAATTTTCGTGAACCGCAAATTTTTTGTGTGAAATTTTGTTATGAAAACATTTTCATAGTTAAATCTTTATATGCAAATACTATAAATATTATCAAAGATTTGGATTTTGCATTTACAAACTTGTTTTAAAGACCTAAACACAATGTCGTCAGAAATCCGTCAGAATATACCGACGGAATTCTGACGAACCTTCAGTTCGCCGAATTCGCCGAATTCCAAATTACCCGGGGAAATTAAACCGCGTGAAAATTTTCGTGAACCGCAAATTTTTTTTGTGTGAAATTTTGTTATGAAAACATTTTCATAGTTAAATCTTTATATGCAAATACTATAAATATTATCAAAGATTTGGATTTTGCATTTACAAACTTGTTTTAAAGACCTAAACACAATGTCGCCGAACTGGCCGAATATACCGACGAATTCGACGAACCTTCAGTTCGCCGAATTCGCCGAATTCCAAATTACCCGGAAATTAAACCGCGGAAAATTTTCGTGAACCGCCAATTGGTTTAAGTTTAATGATTCCGACGGAATACCGACGAACACGGGTCCGTCGGAATCATTAAACTTAAAAGCCCTACCTTTCTTCTTCCTTCTCATTTCGGCCGCATCTCTTTCTTCTTCCTCTCCGGCGATTCCGAGGCTCCTCCTTCTCCGGCGACTCCGCGACTCCGGCGACGTCCCTCCTCCTCTCTCCGGCGACGTCTGTTCTCCCCTCTCCGACATCTCCCTCCCACACACCATAAACATGTAATTTTCTTAACTTTTTCAATTTTAAGATTTAGAAAGTTATATCTTGGGATTATAGGTTGTTTGATTGAAAACTTTAGGATTGAATGGATAATTAGGATCTATTAGTTAGGGATTGTTGTTTACAAACTTGTTTTAATTTTTTTTTTGGGGTTTAATAATTTCTGTTTGTTGAAATTCAATAATTTTTGTGTTTTTAAATGTATTTCTGATTTTTAAAAACGTTTTTGGGGGTTTCCAGTAATATATTATATATAATAAAACGTTTTTAAATTTTTTTTATAATTTTTAAAACATATTTTATAATTATAAACATTTTTAAACATTTTTAAATATTTATAAACATTTTTCTATATTTATAAACGTTTTAAAACATTTTTATAATTATAAAAATTTTAAATATTTTAAACTTTTACTAATATTTATAAACATTTATAAACATTTTTCTATATTTATAAACGTTTTAAAACATTTTTATAATTATAAATATATTAAAACTTGTAATATTAATTTTAATATATTTTAAATATTTTAAACTTTTACTAATATTTATAAACATTTATAAATATTTATAAACATTTATAAACATTTATAAATATTTATAAACATTTTACAAATATTTATAATCTTTTATATATATATATATATCTATATATATATAAATCTTTGAAAAGGTTTCATTTATTAATTTTTAAAAATTTTAGGTCCGACGAGGCACGCCGCTCCACCGCCGTCGCTCAGCACCCGGGCGCCGAGGTTGTTCGGTGAGTACTTCCGTGCATCGGGATCGCCTCGTGAACAAAACTTCGGTTCCGCTTATGTTCCCGCTTATGTTCCCGCTCCAGCCGTCGATCCCGCCATGCTCAGCAGAACCGGGTCATGTCGGTTGAACTATTGGTTCAACAACCAGGTCGAGAGCATCTCCGGTTCTCCATCCCAACCCACGACGGGATATACAACTTGGTTAGTATTTTACTTTATTCAAGCATTATGTTTTTCCTTAATTAACTTTCTAACATGAAATTTTTTAAAGGTTCCAAAAGTCCAGCAATGGCATTAGCAGGAGCATCAACCGGATGATGTATTCCATGCTCCGCACGGATATCCGGTGGAGTGTGATCCCTTCCGAGGCGGGAGTTGTGGTTTCGTCGATTTGCGGTAACTTTTAGTTTTTAATGTATTTTAATATTTTAATGTATGTTTGCATTACTAATTAAATCTATGTGTGTTTTGTAGCAAGAATTCACTTGGAGTCCGGCCCGACGGAAACAATCCGTCGAAATTCAACGAAGGCCATGGACTCTTATACGGCGAATCAACTCGTGGAAGACGGTATGGCTGAATAACAAGAAGCCACGGTTCATTAATGGGACGGTGTGGGAGCAGTTGATAGTCCATTGGGAGAAGGACGACATCAGAACGACGCCTCGTAAGAACTCAAGAATCGGAAGAGCGATCGTATGAAAGGAATGTATGTGCACAACCTCTGCTGGCTTTATGTCCTCTAGGAGGATCAACTTGTAAGTGATTCTTTTTATATCTATTTATCTTTACATTTATTTAAATTATTTTTTAGATATTCTTTAACTAATGTTTTTAGATTGAAACAAGCGGCGGTAATCCGTAGATCGCCTCGAGCTTATTAAAGAGGCTCACACTAATAAGAAGACCGGACAAGTTCGGGATCCCCTAATCGAGAGGTCGTTGAGTTGGTGGAATCTCGAAAGAAGCTTATCAAGCTTCTCACCTCTCTCGATGACGGCAATTCTACGGGTGCTTCAACCACCATGTCCCGACCGAAATCAACGAGATGGTCGAAAAGGTAAATTTTAAAATAAATATATATTTCTTTTATAATACTGTTTACTAACTTTAAATATTTTTGTAGCGGTTCCTAAAAGGAAAGGAGGCTATTTAGTTAGGTTGGCCGCCGTGCTTCTTCAGATCCGACTTCTTCTTCGCAAGCTCCATATGCCGATCCCATGATTCTCGAGCAACTACACGAGATGAACGGATTGTGGCATTGGAGGAGCAGAATGCCACAATTCTTGCTGAGTTAGCGGATTCAAGGAGGGCCAACGCGGAGATATTGGAGAGGCTTGATCGTTTATTTCCTTAGGTCCCTAGTTTTTTTAATTTTAAAACTTTCGAATGTTTTTTTTCTATTTCAGTTTGTATGAAATTTTAAATTCTATAATATTATTAAATTTTAATTTGGATTTTATTTATTTATTAATTTTAATATTAAAAATAAATAAAAAATAAATTTTAATATTTTTAAAAATGATGAATTCGGCGACTCGGTTCGTCGGAAAATTCGACGACCAAAGTCGTTGAATATTCGACGAACCAAAGTCGTCGAATATTCGACGAACCAAAGTCGCCGAAAATTCGACGACCAAAGTCGTTGAATATTCGACGAACCTTAGTTCGTCGGAATATTCTGACGACTTTGGTTCGTCGGAATATTCTGACGACTTTGGTTCGTCGGAATTTTCTGACGACTTTGGTTCGTCGGAATATTCCGACGACTCTGGTTCGTCGGTATCTTCTGTTTCCGATGAACTCTGGTCTCGGAAAATGTTGTCGGACTTTCGTCGGAAGTTCGTCAAAATGTGGTTTCTCGGTATTCGTCAGAATGTCGTCTGAGTTTCTGACGAAATTCCGACGAATATTTAAATTCCGACGAAATGATTCCGACGACCATTTTCGTCAGAATTTCGTCAAAATATGCTTATTCCGACGACATTTTGACGAATTCGTCCGTCGGTATCGCCCTGTTTTCTTGTAGTGACGGCGACCGGTACGGCTAAATCCTTAGCGCTCTGGACGATGTGACAAGGGACAGAGACAAAAGGTAACAGTTGTCTCATGTCGCTATGGAAAATGGTCTGAGCCACGGTGAGTGCTATGTCCGGACGCATGTTAAAGAGCGTCCTGCTGAATTCTTGAACGGCTACTGAGTCTAAGTCGCCACCTACCACGAGTGGTGCGAAACCTAAGCACCACGCTTTGTAATTGCTTCTCATCGCTTCGAAAAGCTGGATTAGGTCGTCTTGCTCGAACCCACCTTGGTAATCAGCATCGTTTACGTATCTAAAACGCATCACAAGAATCATTATCACATTAGTCAAAAAAAAAAAAAAGAATCATTATCACACCCAAAAAAAATCATTTAAATTAACAAATAAAAACTGCAATAGTTTAATGGTTTTTGAGAAATAGGATAATTCCGACAAGAGAAGGAGCATGGATATACTTTTGTCGAAGTTATGTCCGAAACAGAGATGTAATAATAACAAAAAAAAAAAAATATGTATACCGTGGGGAAGCAGAAATCATGACGATTTTGGAGAAGAGGTCAGGTCGGTTAAGAGAAGCCAAGACACCAATCATGGCGGAAACAGAGTGGCCAACAAAGATACAAGACTCAACTTGAAGATCTTCTAATATTGCAATCAAATCAAAAGAGAAACCTTCGAGAGTCGAGTAACGATCGAAGTCGAAATATTCCGGGTTGGTCGTACCGGCTCCCATGTTGTCATAGAGCACGAGGCGGTAATCGTCGACCAGATGAGGGACCAGGTGTTTCCATACTGACTGGTCCGTACCGAATCCGTGACCTAATACGATTGTCCCTTGATTTCCTGAGCCAATCACCTTCACGTTGTGAGCTTCCTCTACTACACCCCCCATCTCTCTCTCTCTCTCTCTCTCTCTCTCTCTCTCTCTGCAAGAATATCTTCTCCTACCTATAAATAATTCGTTTTAAAGCGGTTGTTACTTTGGTTTAGCACACTTTATAATATACGATGAGTATTTTAATGCTAATTTTTAAAAAGAATTTGTGCATGATGATTTTATCAGGCGGTACTGATATATGAAAAATAATAATATCGCTCATTTAAAATGAAAATTAGTCAATTCTTTAAATCTTGCATGTATAAATACTACAATAAATGTAACGTCTCTAAGCCAAATATTTTATTTTCTGCTCAACTAACTTAACATATATAAAGATCTTTGTTAACTTACTTTGCGAAGTACTAAATTATTGGTTATAAGAAGTACGTACCAAGTTAATCTCATAACACATTTACCAAAAACATTATGCAAATCGTGATGATTATATTTTGACACGTTGGAACGTTAAAAAGCACCACACACACCTAGAATATAATTCAGGAGCCAGATGAATATAAACTACAGTAAAATAACCATTTAAAATCAACATATATTGGATTATTTATATACCGAATAATAATTAGGTTAAGAACCAGAAACTGCATGGTTCGTGTTACGTGGAAGGCCAAGGTGAGCATGCGACCACGTAAACACATGGACTTCCTCATGTTTGCAGGTATTGATATCTGTGAGAGGCAATACTAGCCCATTTACTGTAGTTTAATGGGCTCTAGACGTCAGCTACTATGTTTCTTTTTTTTCAGCTACTATGTTTCCTAAGACAGTTTTTACTATTAGCCAATATAAATAAATAAATATATCAAAATCCGGAAGAAACTATAGATACACCAAGACAAAAGAGTGAGAGACTTTTCAGACAGCTTTAGGTTGAATCTGTTCGAAGTCAAAAACCTCAAACACGAGCCGCCTAACATCAGGTTTGCCGTAGATGGTGTATGCTAGTCCGTTAATGGCTTGTCAAACAGCAGTTGTTGCCGGGTTTCTAAGTCTACGGTTATGCTCATACCGATCATGAACCTCCAAGTAGATTACAAAGTTGTGAAGACGTTTCTCCTGAGATACCGACCGCAGAACTTGTTCATTAACGAACGTCTATGTTTCTCTTGCAGCTATGTACCCGGTGCGTCCAGGTGCTTCATTAACAAACGTTCCGCCATCGCTATGTAACTTACAAGATCAAATACTGTATGTGGCTCTTTGGATCTTTGTTACCTTGGATACTTCATACTTTTCTTGATAGCATAGTGAGAGGAAAATTGAAAACTAAAAACTAAACCTTGAATGTCTTTTTATATTAAATGTTTATATACTATTTAGTAACGTGTAATCATGGCAATATATAGACTATAGATTCATGTAACAGGAAAAAGAAAATACAAGTAACAGGAAAAACAATAAGATTCTTATTGTGTGTTTTTTTTATATTAAATTTTTATATACTATTTAGTAACGTGTAATCATGGCAATATATAGACTATAGATTCATGTAACAGGAAAAAGAAAATACAAGTAACAGGGAAAACAATAAGATTCTTATCGTGTCACTCTTTGTTCTCTCAATCAAACACTTAGAAGATTCACGAGCCCTCCTATTTTTGATCGTTTTCTTTGATGCGGGCCAATAACAGAAGCATGCTACATCCATATAATTCATGGAGTCCTTTTGTACGGACTATCGTGCATCTATATTTATTTATTCTTATGATACATTATTACACGTCCCGTTTCACATTCAATTATACCGTTCTGCACACGATTTTTATTCGCGGCGAAAGTTTACAAAAATTCAAACGATTAGCCAAGTATGTATGGTCTAGCTTGTTATTAATATATCTCACATTGTGTGGGATGAAATTCGTTGGATAATATATATGTGATGTGGCAATTTTCCATTCTTATGTTAGTTTTGGAGTGTTAGTTAGATCCATTACTAATATTTATTCTCTCCATTTCATATTAGTTGTCGTTCTAAGTTTATGCATATATATTAAGAAAACATTTAATTTTACATATTTTCAAAATAAAAACACAATTACCAATGACTTAACCATTTTTCAATCAATAGAAAAATAGAGTAATAGTATTATCAATAAATTTTGCATTGAAAGTTCTAATACAACACTTATTTTGAAATAAAAATTCTACTCTACAACGACAAAAGTAATTTGAAGCGGATGGAGTATTTAATTTCTGTATCCAAACTGGATTATACAAAACGAATAACCTTTCCACAACTATATCGTAATATATATATATATATATATATAATTTGTTTGTTGCCTTCTGATTTGTTTCTTCCTCTCGTCTGCAGTGTTTACTTGTTTTTTTCGTTAAGGCATATTCGAGCAAATTTGATTTTAACGTGTATTCTTAATTCGTAGACTCTTTCATAATAAAATGAACCGAACCAAATTTTCAAATTATAAGGAGAACTTGTGATCGTGATAATACACACACAAGGAATATATCTCACCATAATATATGTATCACTGGGACGATTAAGTGATGACTACATGCATTAAATGATTAACATTAGCATTTTTGTCATTTTGACTGAATTATTGTTTTTGGAAATCAGTTGTTGCTGAAAATTGAGGAGAATAAGTTGCTGAGCTTTGTATAATCCCATAATGGTGGCAATATATACCATAAATTACTTATCTTCTTTTCTTAAGTTGAAAATGCATTTTAGTACCATTTCTTATTTCACTTTATTTTTGACATATTAAGACATGTATGATGAAATTATTTTTCATGTTTTGTCGATTAGAAAACGGACATGGCTTTCTTAGAATGTCTATACAAACAAAATGATAAATAACAGAAAGAAGCGTGATTGCCTTTACTTGTTGCATTGCATGGAAACTAAAGTTTTTCTCTTTTGTAAACGTCAACTAAATTAAGTAGATATCAACAATCGCCTAACCATAGGTTGCCATTAGATCTACATAAACAGTTCGGGTTTGAAATAACGTATATAAATACAGTCCTAATTGATGTCCATTTGTTCGGATCATGAGCAGCTTTCTTTTCTAGATTTGTAGTTTAGAGCTAAGTTAGTGGTATTGTATATTTGAGGCTGTAGGTCGATTTGTATTCAGAGCATGATTGGTTAAAAACATACCTCATAAGTCCGTGGTTAACTTGGTGACAAATGATCTAAAATGAATCCGTGTTTCAACAGAAAATCACTACTAGAAAACATTAAATTAGAGACTGCATTTGCAACTGTGCTCTGTAGTTGCAAAAATGTGTGACTAATTTCTAATGAATTTGCAACCATTAAGTGACTACGGTTTATGAATAGCAATTTAGTTGCAATTTTGTGACCAAAACTTGTGGTGGTAATTTCGTTGCTTATTTATGACCTATTTGCAACTCAGTTGCAACTAAATGGTGTAATTGCAAAATAGTGTCAAAAAGAACAACGTATTTAGGACCAAAGTATATAGTTACAAATACGTAGTTACAAATTAGTTGCTAATATAAATTAAATTGCGTAGTTGCAAATTAGTAACTATATTTTGGGACACTTGTGTGACTTTAATCAAAAGAGTAGTATTTTAGTGGCTAATATGGTTTTGAAAACACAGGCCCCCACACGAGATTGGTTGGTATATGGAGATTATAACTATTTCACGACTATGAACACACATTTATAACAAAGTAAAGCAACTTTTCAGTTTTCTGCTATAGAAACTTATTTGCTAAAAATAGTTTAGATGATATTTATAATTTGTTTTTTTTTGCATAGAAAAGCATCAGTTATCATGTCCGAGTGTAGTAGAAGACTAGTTGTACTATTTGCTACATATTTTGAAGTATAGTTATGTTTAGTGTTTAGGGTGTTTTCACTCAAAAATTGTAAATTTAATATTTTCTTACAAGTGATTTCTATAATTTTAATACGAACTCAACATCACAAACATATATATATATATATATATATATATATATATATATATATATATAGTAACATTTATGATTTTTCCACTATTATGTGATTTTTAAAAAATTAAAGGAGTAATCTTATTCTGTGACTAATTTACTACTATAAGCATTTGTAACTAACTTGTGACTTCAAATATAAAAGGAGTTACAATGAAGTATCAAGTATACAGTCCCCAAAAAATTCAAGTTTAAAATATATAGTCATTTAGATTAAAAGCTCAATTAAATTATTTTACATTAATGATTTTCTAAGTAATATTTATTTAATATACAATCATATATTTTAACATACAAATCTTGAAAATAAAAATCATATTTGGAGTTTAGGGTATCATTAGCTACTAATTTGAGACTGTAAAACATAATCAAGTTGCAAATTAGTCACAAGTAATAGCGAAGTTGTTACTGTTTTGCCACTATAATCATATTTATTGGAATAATTATCCAAAATATATTATTTTCTTAAATTGTTTTATTATATATTACAAGCAAATACCAGTACACCCAAAAATAATCATATCTTGCAGAATTTGGATATATGCACATCTTCACAAAATTTATGTTATCCAATATAATACATTCTTGTGTCATGATTTGGATTTGGATAGAGATTTTTTCAAATAGATTGATCTACATTAATGATTTGGTAAACTATATTTACTTAATATATAATCATTTGTATTTTTCAGATATAGTAGTTTTTAAAAGCAGGGAATAATATTCAAGGTTTAGGGTATTGTTAGTCACTATTTTGCAACTATATGTCCTAAGGTAGTTGCACTTTAGTAGCATAATTTGGCTGATAAAAAATTAATAATAATTTAAAAGGTTGCTTCTGATTGGTTAATTCACAAAGGGAAGGATTGACCTTTGTTAGTTATTCACCGTTGATATCAATAAAACTAATGGTCACGATTTAATCAAGCTTTAAATTTTTCTACTTCTTTTCTTTCTCTTCTCTTATTTCTCATCGTTAGTTTCAAAGATTGAATTTTCTCTGGCTTTCTCTTCGTCTTCCTTTTCTCTGCTCTCCCCTCATCACTACTTTTTTTCTTTTTCTTCTTTCACTTCTCTTGGTATTCTTTCTTTCTCTTCATCTCATTATACAATTTCTAACTGGTTTTTTGTTTTGTTTACAGATCTGAGAAGAAGTAGCAGTGATGAAACGGGGAGGAGAAATTGTGGCGTGACGCAGAAGACGTGCCGGTGGTGGTTGTGACGTAACAGATCGGATCGGAACGGCAGAGTCCGTGTGTATCAGACCAACACTGGTCGCTCCACAACCAGATCCAGTCGTCGCTTCAGATGGAATCACTCCGAGTCTACGTGGTGCCTCGTCGTTGTGCAGGTGCAACCGGAGCCGGTGGAGAATGCGGTGGCGGAACCCGTGCAGTGGATGAACTCATAGAGACGATGATGGTGTATTTTTGTATATATATGTTTTATCTTTGTAATTTAACTTTTTAATTAATATGAAATTAATATTTAAATTTGAATTGGGAACTAATATTTAATAAATTAAGAGTTTATTAACCACTAAATTTTTGATACGAATTCGTAAAGATATCAATAATGTAGTTGTTAAATAGTCATAAATCTTTATGACTAATTTGTAACTAACTATCAATATAGTAGTCACCAATTAGTTACTAGATTTAGCCACTAACTTCTAACTAAATACTTATAATTACAACAGTTGTAAATTAGTTGCAAATTAGAAAAGAGACTAATTAGCAACTACATTTTTATGACCAAAGTATGACTAAAAGGTGTGGTGTTAAATTTTGTGCAAGTGAAACTTTTTAGTCTGATTGCTAATATGCCACTAGTTGTATAGTTATCTTATAGTCATTTCTTTCACAACTAATTTGCAACTATCCTTTTTTGCGACGAGCTTTTTCTAACTATATATAATAGTTGCAAAATAGTTGCATTTTCTTCATTTGCAACTATCTTATAACTATTCTTGCTGTAGCAATATTGATGTTTTCTTGTAGTGAATCTATCGGAATACTGATGCATGAATCATCGAATTACTATTTTTCAAAAATGGTGTGCGGCATAAAATATAAATTACTGAATGATGAAATGCTATTATGTCTTAGCTAAATGATGAAATGGCTATGGTTAGTTAAAAATATTGAGATTCCGTCATCATTTTGTGTTGGTAATTAATAGTACTTGTCAAGATTAAGATTATATGATTCCGAAAAGCATATCACTCAGCAGTATAGTACTTTTTTTCTTTAATCTTGGGTATTTCAGACTCATGGAAATGTATGCACATACTATTTTTTAAAGGGGTGTTCTAGTCCACGGATATACTCTCATTCCAGATATTCAAATATACAGTAAGATAGATATCCGCATAGCCACAAGATAAAATGTACTGAGGTACCTTCAAATCCGAATTATTTAACAATTCCAAAACACGCTTACCACTAGACGATCAACTTGGTTTCGGAGTATAGTAGTTGAGAGAAAGATTATTGACAATGTCAAGTGAAGCGTCGTTGTCAATCTCGATCCCACCTTTCTATTCCGTAATATATACAATCTTGTGATCATATATACACACAACATTTAGAAAAAATTGTCAAAAAAAAAACATTTAGAATGAACAATATTTTGACATCTACAAACTAACAAAGATAAAAATACAAGAGGTGATTGCGTAGAAAAAGGTTTTGATTTATATCAATCAAATCTTTAAAAAAAAAATACAAGAGGTGATTGCGTAGAAAAAGGTTTTGATTTATATCAATCAAATCTTTGAAATTACCATCACATTTCTAATATTTAATATCTATCAGTCGTCCAGAGAACCTTAAAATGATGCCAAATTTTATAATCGTATATTTGTTAGTTTTTTTTCTCTTATAAAGAAAAATAAAAATGCAAGCTGGCCGGCGCTACTAGTGCCCACCACACAAAAGCATATACATAAGATCCTTCGCTCCATTCATGTAATCATAAAACAAATAATCACACACTTGATAGCATACATATATATAAAGAGAGAAAGTGAGCTAAAATAAGTTAACAACGAAATGGCTGCCAAGAATCTCTTATTGCTTATTCTCTTGCTTTTTCTCACCCTAAACCTCGTCACCGCTCAACTCCGCCGCAACTTCTACAACGGAAGTTGTCCGAACGTCGAACAAATCGTCAGAAACGCCGTTCAACAAAAGATCCAGCAAACTTTCACCACCATCCCCGCTACTCTACGCCTCTATTTCCACGATTGTTTCGTTAATGTAAAACATTTTATCTTTTCTTGCTTACATTTATTTAATTTAATGTAGGTCTAATTTATGAATGACTTATATAATAGGGTTGTGATGCCTCTGTGATGATAGCGTCGACAGACAATAATAAGGCGGAGAAAGATCATCCTGATAATTTATCATTGGCCGGAGATGGATTCGACACCGTCATTAAAGCTAAACAAGCACTTGACGCCGTTGCAAATTGTCGTAACAAAGTTTCTTGCGCCGATATTCTCACGATAGCTACTCGTGATGTTGTTAATTTCGTTTGTAACTCATCACTATCATACTTATTACATCAATATCAACTTATATACCATTATCTTTATTTGATGTTAATTGATATAAATTCGTAGGCGGGTGGACCAAGATATGAAGTAGAATTAGGAAGGCGTGATGGGATATCGTCTACGGCGGATAGCGTCGAAGGGAAGCTGCCACATCCGACGGACAACGTCAACCAGCTCACTTCACTTTTTGCCAAAAATGGCCTTAGCCGTAACGACATGATCGCTCTCTCCGGTAAGATATTGTTCATACGGACCAAACTTATATCTAGTAGTGAATATTTCGGTTTAGTTTGATTTTTTTATATTTTGGTTTATCAAACAAAACAAAAGTAGATATACTATTCATTGTTTGATCCGGCCGTACCGAAAACTTGCATACCAAACTTTATCAGATTTTGGGTTTGTGGGTTTATTTTTGGTTTACTTTTGTTATATTTTCTTTTATTGCCTTTCCAGCTGTATTATATATATATATATATATAAAAAAAAAGTATTAATAAGAAGATTTTTTGGTACGTCGGCCCGGTTTAAAACTTCCGGTTCTGTAATAAATTTGGCCCAAAACAGGAGCACACACACTAGGATTCGCTCATTGCAAGCTAGTGTTCAACAGGATTTACAATTTCAACAGCACAACTCAAGTAGACCCTACAGTTAACAAAGATTACGTGGCAGCGTTACAAGGTTCATGTCCTAGAAATGTAGATCCAAGCGTGGCTATAAACATGGACCCAACAACACCTAGACAATTCGACAACGTTTACTACCAAAACTTGCAACAAGGAAAAGGATTGTTCACGTCAGATCAAGATCTGTTCTCAGATCGTCGGTCAAAGCCAATCGTTAACTTATGGGCCAGTAATGCAGAGCTGTTTAATCAAGCTTTTGTTAAGTCCATGATCAAGCTTGGTAGTGTTGGTGTTAAAACCGGTCGCAATGGTAACATCCGTCGTGATTGTGGAGCCTTCAATTGAATCCGTCGTGATCATTTTTGTGTCCATTAAGTTTGAATTAGGGTTGAGGTGGTCTCATGATGCTGGTCGAGCTCAAATATAATAAATCTCGATTTTGGGTTTCAGTTTGTTAAAGTAAAATCAAACCTAAAGCTGTGTGCCGTTGTAAGTTAGAATCTAAGAGTCTGAATAAATTTGATTAAGTATCATAGTTATGAACCCATAAGATCACACATGATTAATTAGTTCAGTGACAATACTTCGTAAGTGAGTTTGATTGTGACTTTAAATTTTGTGTCAATCATCTTTTGTTTTCTAAGTACATGCAATTTTCTGTTGAGACAACAAGTACATTGTAATTTTTTTAAATATCAAAAAGATTGGCAAAAAACACTAACACACATCTATACATGATGAGATATAGACAGTTAGACACAATCTAGTAAAACACTGGACTTGGTACCTTAAAAGCCTCCCAATTATGAAAGAAAAAGATTTGTATAAAATTTTAATAATTATTTTTCAAACAGAAACGTAGGCCCGGTCAGGGGCATAGGCAAAGGAACCGATCGCTTAAAGCATCCCGATTTTGTACCACAATTTTAGTTGTATGTTGGGCATTATGAAAAATTTATACCAAGGAGGACATAATTTGTATTTGGGTGTAGGGCATTACAAGTTTTTTAAAACAAATTTAGGACTCTAGGAGAATGTTTCATGAGACTTGATTAAGGACCAGCTATGCTTCCCAACCAACTAAAATACTTCCAATGTGATAATATTGTCAAAGATTATTAAATATGCACAATGATGGTTTTTATACATAGCCAATACATGGTAGTTCAATATAGTATGGGGTCTCTTTAAGACATTTCCCGCTACGATAGTATAACGACATTCGTAATTCACGAGTTAAGCTCACTACAATGTGTTCTCGTTATGTGTTTCAGATTAGCAATACTGTATGTATGTTTACATTGCATTTGTCCAAATATCAAACTCATCACCAATATACATATTTTTTTTTTGTTTAAACTCATTACATATATATATATATATATATATATATATATATATTAAGGATTTGACTGAATGGTATATATATCGCAACTATTATTAATTAAAAATTAGCTTTGTGCCGTGAAATTACCAATCAAATCTAACTTACATTTTACTCCAATTACTCCAATTATTATTTAAACAAAAGAAAACTTACACTTATAGTTTCGTTAAGTTATATAAGAATAACTATCTTTTTTATTTTCCTCTTTTCTCACTTTTTATTTTTCTTTAATTTTCACTCAATTTGTTTCTCTGTTACTCCACAAGTTACACATGACTCTAAGTACAAACGGTATACTATACGATGTTAATTAAAACAAATTTCCTTCATATATATATATGATGTTTTACAATATAATTGCTGTATTTGTATGGACATAACAAAGTATTATGTATATCATTTTCAATAAAGAAATAAATAGCCTATTCTTTTTGCCAGAACAAAAAAAAAAGAAAAAAAAAATAGACAGCGTTTTTTTTGTGTATTTCTGAGAAGTGACTCTTTGCATATCCAAAGGCCGTCTTATCCGCGAAGATTTTCGTTGTACCATTTACTTAAAACTCTAATAATGATCTATTATATATTTTACTATTCGCAACTAGCATCGTACTAATATCACCTGGAAATTTGGAATCCCTGGGAACCACATTGTACTAATAAAATTTTATTCCTATAGAGTCTTTGTATATATTTCATAATTCATATGAGCTTCCAAGTTTTGTTTGAAGTAAAAATTTGATATTGATTTTATTCCAGTGTTTTGTATATCGTAGTGAAAATTTGAAGCAAAAAGCTTCCAAGTTTTGTTTTGTTAAAAAGCTTCCAAGTTGGACGGGAAATAATGTATAGAGATAAAAAGTATTTGAAGTATTTCACGATTTTATCGGTCATCTGGTTTGAAATAACATCTCCTCGTGTTTCGATAAATGTGTACACAAAACATTGGAAATGCAAGTTGGAGCCTTGGAGGTAATATTTGCATGTAAATCAATGCAATTTTTCTATTTATGATGTATTAGTTGAGATTAATCTTTAATTAATACACTATTTTAATATACTTCCTCCGTTTTCTTTTATAAGTCATTTCAGAAGGAATTTTTTGTTCCAAATTATATGACGTTTTCGGTTTTCTATGTAAAATTTATTAAGAGTTAATGTTGTACAACCAATGATAATATGTCTTATATTTTTTCTTGGTTAATTTGTGATGAGGTAAATAATTAATGATGTTTTTATTTAGTAAATATAAGAAATTTATGTTTTTCTTAATCTATGTGTAAGGTTCTAAAACAACTTATAAAAAGAAACGGAGGGAGTATACAGGTAGAAAATAAGTTATTGTGTCTTCTTAAACGTGTTTCCTTATTATTCTCTCATATAATATTGTGATAATAATTTCAAAATTAAAAAGGAGAAAATATCAAAATATACTCCAGTCACTTTTATCAAGATGTTTTCGAATTGGTTGGTAAAAAGGTAAAACCTAGAACATATAAGGTTGGATCATCATATTTATGTGTAGACAAAGTAGCAAACCGCAGAGTATTTATCCTCTCATCTGTATCACCAAAGAAGTTATCATATTTCTCTTGGTATAGAAAATCACTAATCAGCCAATCAAACCCTAAAAAGGAACCTTCAAAAACTTAAGTGCGAAGAGTTTGCGTCGTCGGTTTTAAACAAAAAGGTTTAATAACTTTCTCTCTCTTTTGTTATAGCCAATGATTCTATTTTCACTGCACGACGTCGTTACAGACTCCTCCGATGGACTTCCCGGACGTTCACCGTTGACCGCCTTACGAAACGGCGTTGGAGGAAGTAAACGAACTGGTACAACCGGAATGGTTAGATCTAACCCGTGGTTCAACTGGACATCCATATCCGAATCAGACCGTTCGGTCTTCGACCGTTTCCGGTTAACCGGAGGTTCTTTCATATCCGTGGTAGATAGCTTGGGTCTTGAGGTCGAGAAACGGCAATGGTGGTTTTCATCATTCACGTTGTTCCGAGAACTGTTTCGACGCCAAATCTCGGTACAGATCTTGGAAGATTCATTTGAGGAGACCAACGACGGCGATGGGAGGAGATCTGAGATCGGTCGTAGAGTACCACCACGAAGAACAGTTTCAACCGCCGCTTGGCACACGTGCCAGTTTCCATTCCCTAACATAGCAACTGCTCCGTTAACCGGATTAACTGTCCTCCCACACGCTTCAAACAACAAGGACTGAAACAAAGCTAAACAAACAAACCAAAAAATCAATCAGTTTGTATTAGTGATGTTGAATATTGTATTCTAAATTTATGTTTGTTAGTGTGTGTGGGAAAAAAATACATATATATTTATATAGACATATATATAGAGAGAGAGAGTAGTACCAGGACGGTTTAGTTCAGGTACGGCGGAGATGAAAGACATGAGACCTGCACGGCCAAAGAATTTAGCGACGAACAAGGTGGCGTGGCCTTGTGACTCGGCGGATTCAATCCATTGGAGGCAAGGACGGAGGATGCATGTTTCGCTGCAACCTTTTCGGAGAACTCTACATCCATTGCAACTCATATCTTTTTTTGCCAAAGAGTCACACAATTTTAATAGTTATGAGAAGCTATATCCAAATTATTGGGAGCAAGAAAATAGAGTTTTGATCTGATTTGATAGAAGAAGAAGAAACTGGTTTTAAGAAGTGGGGAGAGAGGCTAGGCTGGCTTTATAGAGGCGAGTGAATAATAATAGACAGTGTGTCGACTTGTTTTTTTTTATTCATTTGTCCTTTCTTTCCCACTATTTTAGTGTAACCTTTTGTGTATATGGCAAAGACCGAAGACACTAAAAAATGTTAGGGAATTGTTGATAAAATTTTGAAAAACTTCAAAGTAATACGTGGATCAAGAACAGGTAATACTAAAAAATGTTAGGGAATTGTTGATAAAATTTTGAAAAACTTCAAAGTAATACGTGGATCAAGAACAGGTAATAAGATACAAACAACCATTAGAACTGTATAACTTACAACGCGGTTATGAAATTAATCTAATATTTTTCTTACAACTAACTTTAAAAAAGTAGGTGCGGACGAAATAAGAAGAAAGGACAGCATTTGAGAGGGTCAGGATTCCAAAGGTATTGGCGTTGGGGGAAGAGAGGGAGAGAGCGTTTCCGTTTCTCCGCGAACACTTGTCGCTGACTCAGACTCGTGCTACTTTCTTTACTTTTCTTTAAATATTTCATCAAATACTTACTTCAAGTTCAAGATGTGCTACTCTTTTTTTTTTAATTCAATTAGTACTATAAAGAAAAGAACCAAACCTGAATTTGGATTTTGATTAAGAGAAATAAGAAATAGACAAATATCTTCGTCAGGAGACGATGAGGTACACCTGGATTTGGAAAATTATGGTGTGTATTTTTATTAAATGTTGGCTCAGAAAATGAATGTGTTCACTATTAGTTATCGTGTGTTAATTGATGATTCGTTGTTTTATGTGGTGAGTGAATCATATTTTAGAAGTTTAATTATTTTGAGAGCATTATTGATACAAAAGAAAAGACAATGAAACTAATAAGTAAATCACAAGAGGACAAGAAAGAAAGAATCAAAGAGAGAACAGCTAAAGTGTTGTGGTTATATTGCTACAGAAAAGTATTTTCATAAGAATACAGAAAAGTATCAAAAGAATATACGAAAATAATTTACAAGAATTCGATGTTTTTTGTTCATTATGATGCTTATTGTATACCTTTTTTTAATTGAGAAAGGGTTATGCTTATATTATACTTAGTGGGACGTTAAGCCATATACATAATTAGAATAAAGTCACATGACGATTATAAACAAAATGTTTACGTGGATCAAGAACAGGTAATACTAAAAATGTTAGGGAATTGTTGATAAAATTTTGAAAAACTTCAAAGTAATACGTGGATCAAGAACAGGTAATACTAAAAATGTTAGGGAATTGTTGATAAAATTTTGAAAAACTTCAAAGTAATACGTGGATCAAGAACAGGTAATAAGATACAAACAACCATTAGAACTGTATAACTTACAACGCGGTTATGAAATTAATCTAATATTTTTCTTACAACTAACTTTAAAAAAGTAGGTGCGGACGAAATAAGAAGAAAGGACAGCATTTGAGAGGGTCAGGATTCCAAAGGTATTGGCGTTGGGGGAAGAGAGGGAGAGAGCGTTTCCGTTTCTCCGCGAACACTTGTCGCTGACTCAGACTCGTGCTACTTTCTTTACTTTTCTTTAAATATTTCATCAAATACTTACTTCAAGTTCAAGATGTGCTACTCTTTTTTTTTTTAATTCAATTAGTACTATAAAGAAAAGAACCAAACCTGAATTTGGATTTTGATTAAGAGAAATAAGAAATAGACAAATATCTTCGTCAGGAGACGATGAGGTACACCTGGATTTGGAAAATTATGGTGTGTATTTTTATTAAATGTTGGCTCAGAAAATGAATGTGTTCACTATTAGTTATCGTGTGTTAATTGATGATTCGTTGTTTTATGTGGTGAGTGAATCATATTTTAGAAGTTTAATTATTTTGAGAGCATTATTGATACAAAAGAAAAGACAATGAAACTAATAAGTAAATCACAAGAGGACAAGAAAGAAAGAATCAAAGAGAGAACAGCTAAAGTGTTGTGGTTATATTGCTACAGAAAAGTATTTTCATAAGAATACAGAAAAGTATCAAAAGAATATACGAAAATAATTTACAAGAATTCGATGTTTTTTGTTCATTATGATGCTTATTGTATACCTTTTTTTAATTGAGAAAGGGTTATGCTTATATTATACTTAGTGGGACGTTAAGCCATATACATAATTAGAATAAAGTCACATGACGATTATAAACAAAATGTTTACGAGGTTCAAAGAGAGTCTACAACACACATGTATTAGATATATCCACAATATTGCTCAACACTTTTAACTTGCATCAATCTAGTTACTTTCATGTTCCTCCAATCACTTTGGAAATATATAAAAAATAAAATACTAATTGACGCTAGAGATGAGCGTGGTGGCCATGAGTCATGACCTCGTCGTCTTCCACAAACTCATGTGTGTCCATATGTATAAAAACAGAATTTATAAGTACAAGTACTATAAAAGGGCCGTTTAGTTTAATGTAAATTGATTGGTAATTGACTATACGTACCTACGACTCAACATAAGTTTCTCCAATCTCTTGGAACTACAAATCTACAAAAGCCGTTATTGACCCTTCGCCATGTTCAAAGGTTCTTCTCTTTGGAGTATTTTTATTTTAGGAAAATAACATTTTCTTTATCTGGAAAAGGGCGTTGCTTATGCAAATGGCTCAGTGGCGAATTTTCCAAGAATTTTGACCTAATTAGAGAAATTTTAGCTCACATCATGTTCCACTCTTTGTTGGAATTAGTTTCAAACTAAGGTATATTCACTCCGTTTCTAAAAGATCCATGTTTTAGAAATAACTTTTGTTTTAAAAAGATACATTTTTTACATTTTCAATAAAATTTTATGTTTTTTTTAATAAGTGTGAAAAATCTAAAATATGGATCTTTTAGAAACATAGGAAGTATTTAGGTTTATTGTTTATAAATACAACATGTAAGTGAATCATAATTTAATGACACTAGCTAGTCCAAAGTTTTGGTTGATATCTTTGGTAGTAAAGCCATTTCTAATCATATTTCATTTTTCAATGTTCGGTATTAAGTTCTACTTCATTACTATTTCATTTCTTGTTTCAAAATGAAATAATGAACAATGTTGTTTTAAAATTAGAATATAATGTTCATTTTTTATTTTTTAATATGATTTTTTTTTAAATTGTGAATTAGTCTTTAATTTTATGTATTTTATATTTTGCCAAAAAACTTATATACATTAATATTATCCAATTAATTTTAAAGTGTCAACTATTATTTTCATTTACTTAGATGTTTATATCTAAAGCATGAAAATATTAACTTTAACTCGATTAAAAAATTAAAAATAAATAAGTTATTTTACTTCAAAACATTTTGTTAATCAATTGTAGAAGATATATATATATATATATAGTCTTTGTATAATGTGTGATGTTCCTTGTATGTTTATGCATGTTATAAAATAAATTTATTATATGATATGTTTAATTTATATTAAATAATAATTATGATAATTTTTTTTAAAACAAAATAAATGAATAACACTAGTAAACATAAAAAGTGAAATTTGTTATTAATAATTAATGATAAATTAAAGAAAAAAATACTTGAAATATTATTTTTATAAAACAAATGAAGCTGTTGACCAAAAAAACAAATGAAGCAAACTATTGAAATAAATACTGCTTTGTTTTTTCTTCATTTTAAAAAGGTTAAATTTTAAAAACAAAAATAAAATCATCCATTGAAGATGTCGTAGCATATAAGGTTTATGTAAACATAACAAAAATACAATTTTGGAAGAATAATCGTGATTCCATATAAAGTTGCCATTGCATCACTCCGATTTTTGAAGAATATTATTACATGATTTTTAGTTTCTTTTTCTTCTAGTTCTAATGGTCACGATGAAAATCTGCCAGCGTATCTTTCTGCTTTACGATTAATTAGATATGGTATTCTTTAAGGCTGTTTCTGTCGCTTCTGACGTGGCATACTTATCCAAAATACTACTACAGCTTTTTAGTTCTGTCGTCCGTACAAATCTCTCTGGCGGCTACCGGCTAGACCTAGTCCCTCGATGAGAGTGGACCTATTCTCCTCACATTCCTGGTGAGAATTATAACAGACCTCGGCTTTGCTGATGGGAATTGAGCACATTGCCTTTTTTTAGCACATGCCTTTGTTTTTTAATGAAGCTCACGTTGCTAATATCAATATCATCATGTTTTAGAGTAAGGTTTCCGGGTTTGACACACACCCATTGGCACTGCACCAGCAAAAGAACTCATGAGAATATGGAAAGAAAAGACAAATAGAAGAACGTGATCGTAAGTCCCTAATACTATATATGTGAGGCTGTGCATCAACGAACACTTGCAAACCTACCAACAACTAATTAAATGATGCCTCTAAGCGAACGTAAGTGATAGTAGCCTTGTATCTGCAGTGGTAGTGTGGTACTTAACTCATACCTCTAGGAAATTTTACACGATCTTCCAATTACAACGAATCCAAGTTCTTTTTTTTTTTTTAAATCAGGTTCTTCGTCTTGGTAAAGTTAGATCTAAAAGCTAATACAGAGTTATGTTCCAACGATAAAGTAACGTAAATGAATGTGAAGAACAAAGCCCCATTGCTTCTAAAGTCAAAACCATCAAATTCGAGCCGGAAGGACGCAAGTAACAACAGATTTGGGCAACGAACAGGTAAGGTCTCATTTGAATCATTTAAGCCCGTAAAAGCCCACTAAAGGGCCCATCAGAGAACCGAACTATGTCGTAGTAATAATAAAATAAGAATATTAACTATATTTTATGCATTTTATTATAACGATCTATTGATGCTTTCATTTTTACCATGAATGTAGATTCAGTTGCAATGCGTGGCGTGATAGTATCTTTATTGTATCAGACTAAAACTTTGCATTTGGCTAATATGATTAACAATTTTTGTTTTTCTTCTTAAAAAAATCGTTATTCAATTTCTCAAGAAGATTATAAGGCCTTTTATAATTTATCATAAATAAATTATTGACGGTGCATGCGACCGTGCTAAGAGCTTACCCTACATCAAGCTTTTTAACAGTAATTAATGTTCATCAAGATTTATTTCATGTTTATCTCTCCACCAAAAACATGGTTGCGACATGTTTTCTTTGCGATGGTAGATGGAGCACATATTGAGATTGGTCTCAAATGTAAGTTTTGTCTATGTCATGAAAACTCAAGTCTACAAATCGAGGGAAACGGGGAAGCACGATTGCGATGGTAGATGGAGCACATATTGAACAGCTTGATGCTCTCCGAGAAAATGATCATTTATATATTTTCTAACTAAGTTAATAACAAATGTTTTACAGTTTTATTTTTGATATCTTTCATATTATGGTCTTCCTTCTTTTTTCGACGTGTTGAACTAATTCAAAAGATGACAATAATGAAGAAAACAACGGTAATAAAGATAAATAGTTATACATTATTGTTTCCTTGAAATATTTGTTGTGTCGTCTACGATCCATGAGCACTGGAACAAGTTTCATCGATAAAAAATTAGATAGATTTATAATCTTTTAGATGGTTACAACTTACAAATAAAATCCTCCCATATTTTATTACAGATATGATTAAGAGTCAAATCTTTACGGTTATATCTCATTCCATTTTCAAATAAAATCTTCTGCAATTGGAAGTTTAAGCACTCTTAATTAGTCAAAGGGATGCCCTCTAGAGATATAATTACCATTGTTTGCCTGATGAAGCGAGTGTGGGGCGTTGGAAGTTGTTTCTGCAGTCCCTAGGCCATCCATCTCTTGCCTTCTACACACACAATACGTTGCCACGAAACAGAAGCTTACTTGAGCATCAAGAACCATATCTTGATTCAAAGAAAACTAAGAACAGTTACCTGAAAGATGGGGGGCATGTTCACATGTGAGTGATGTTCTACGTATGCACCTAACAATACTCAATGACACAATTCTTAGAATGTACTCCACTTAAAACTGAAAACACCAATTGCAGTACAGAAAAATTTTGTCTCACCAGGGGGAAGATTAGATGGCAAGATATGGAGAGTTTGGAGATAAAAGGCTGTGTAAAAAGAAGACTGAGAGTCCATCAGTCCAATGGTACCTGCAGCTGGACTGACATGTGAGGCAAGCCTCCTCCTTGTACGCATGCCATAGTAAAAACAATATTTGTATGAACTTTCCAATTAATAAAACAAATATAATAAAAAAATGTTTATTCCACGATTTTGACTGCAAAAGGATGATGGAAAAATACAGTACTGAGAGGCTGCGAGCTAGTGTCCTTCAAAATAGACAACAAGTTAGTCTCAATTTGTGAAACTTTAGAAAGACACGACATTTCATGCTGTGAAAGCCACTGCTTTATATTACTGATCCGAAAAGAGACATATGTTTTCTTGGACCTCAAGGTATTCAAATTAATTTTATTTAAAATAAACAACACTTAGATAGAACAATATAAAAAAAAACCCAAAACAAAGATAGAGAAATGTAAAATAGTAAAAAAACACATAATGAAAGGCGCATATTAAATCTAAAGTACAATATGATTAAAATTGAGAATAACGAATATCTTCTGATCTTGATACCAGTAGAGATTCAGAGTTTCACCTTCTTCGAGATCTAGTGAATGTTTCATGGGTCACCAACCATCCCCAAAGTAGTATGCAGTGTTGTTTAAACACCTCAGGGTAACTGTGTATTCATCGCCTTCCACTAGGTCAAATACTACCACTTCCTTACCATTTTGCAACTCATAAGCTGTCACACCACCCATCCTCATGAGCACAGACTCAGTTTGTTGTTTTGGTAATTTCACATTACCTTGAAGATCACTCTTTGTTAGTTGTTTTGATATGATCAAAGCAGGATCTAATGGATGGCTAAAAAGGAATGATCCGATATTCGCCATAGTATTTTTTTTTTTTTTCAAACTAGAGATATAACTTTTGAATGTAGGAAGTACAATGCTTGTATATTTTTCATCTTAGATGCAAACATATTTATACACAAAGGTTACCTCTGAGAAATTAATATTAAAAATGGAAAAAATACATTAAGCATTAAACATCTATCTTAAAATATAAAATACACAATTTTAAAAAATAGAAAAAGTGCATTAAACATTAAAAATCTATCTTAAAATGTAAAATATAAATATTAAGTAATTATATAATATACAAAAATAATATTAATAAGTAAATACATAATATGAAAATAGAAAAAATACATTAAGCATTAAACATCTATCTTAAAATGTAAATATAATTTCGAAAATAATAAATAATATGTAAATATACAAAATTATAAATGGAAATACTAAATTAAACATATGTAAGATTACCATGATATATATAATTTTGAAAATAATAAATAATATGTAAATATACAACATTAGAAATGGAAAATTAAACATATGTAAGATTACCATATATATATATATAATTCCGAAAATAATAAATAATATGTAAATATACAAAATTATAAATGGAAATACTACATTAAACATATGTAAGATTACCATGATATATATAATTTTGAAAATAATAAATAATATGTAAATATACAACATTAGAAATGGAAATACTACATTAAACATATATAAGATTACCAAATATATAATTTCAAAAATAATAAATAATATGTATATAATAAATAAGTAAAATAATACTAATAAGTAAATATATAATATTAAAAATGGAAAAATACATTAAGAATTAAATATCTATCTTAAAATATAAAATACACAATTTAAAAAAATAGAAAAAGTACATTAAACATTAAACATCTATATTAAAATGTAAAATATAGATATTAAGTAAATATATAATATACAAAAATAATATTAATAAGTAAATATAAAAGAAAAAGGAAAATGAAAGGAGTGAGAAACGATTCTCTGCAGATTTGGAACTAGTTAAAGAAAAATTATATGGTTTAACCTTTTTAAATAAACAAAAATGAAAATTTAAATGCAGAAGAAGAGCCAAAAAGAGAGGGAGTTCCCAAGAGAGTGATAATTCATGGGCATCCTCCTAATCAAGATAACAACAAGAATGGTGATTCCAGTGGTAGACTTATCATTTTGCCTGATTCTCTTCCACTTCTGTTCGACTTAGCTGGTCAGTTTCAGTCTTTCACTACTCATATATTATTCAGCTTTATATTTTTGGTATATATATACGTCTATCGATTATGTACAGTTCTGGAGGGTCAGTTTATATAATTTATCAATATATATATGGTTGGATGCAGAGAAGAAGTTTGGGAAACGGGGAAGCACGATTGCGATGGTAGATGGAGCACATATTGAACAGCTTGATGCTCTCCGAGAAAATGATCATTTATATATTTTCTAACTAAGTTAATAACAAATGTTTTACAGTTTTATTTTTGATATCTTTCATATTATGGTCTTCCTTCTTTTTTTCGACGTGTTGAACTAATTCAAATTTTCACGAGAGAATAGGCATCAAGGTTACTTGTGTCGTCTGCTCATTTCTCACATGCATGCGTAAATGTGTATGGATGATGATTACGATGATTTATCTGATCATGATCATGATGATGGAATGGGCTTTGATTTGACAAGACGAGAGAGTCACCAAGCCAACAATGAGATTTGATATATATATATATATATATATATATAACTTCAATTCTTGTCGTCAGTGCTCAATGGACATCGCTCCATGTCTTTCTCTTTTATCACCCGTATCGAAAGACAAGTCGAAGAAATTTTATATTCATCATGTCTTGGCATTTGTACGACTACCAGTACAAGCACTATTCTGAAAAAAAATATTCTAGTGATATATATATTGCTGTTTAAAAAAAAAGATATATATATTACTGTTTCATATTTTCACTAGCAATTACAATCGATCTATAGAAACAAAAGTACTAGACAAAATAGACCGACTTAAGCAGTTTTTGTTTATCTGTGCAGTGTTGATTTAGACTTAGCCACTGCATCAATGTCTAGAGATCCAGTACAAAAACAATTATTACATATACAATTAGAATATTTCAGCGATTTATAAGTAGAGATTATAAGAAGGTCTATATCAGTGAAGGATATAGTAATGATGATGCGATCTTATATACAGAAAATTTGATAGCAATCTAAAGAAAAATGGAAGCAGTGTAAGAAAACTTCAAATGAGAAATTCTCGTTATATCAATCAAAAATATTAAACAAAATTATTCAAAACGTCTGTATCATTCAAAGAGCAAGATCTTCAAAAAATAGTGATCTTATGGAAACCAAGTGACCATCTAACGATAATCTTGTCAAATCTGCAAGAGACGTTGTTTCAAGGTTTGAAGGTGCCTTTCTCTTGGTAGCTCTTGGTGTCCGGCTACCGACCTCGATCAGTTCCAGTTGGTTTGGTTTGTGCTCGTATTTGTTGCTTAGCTGGTTTCGAGGTTTGGTTCCACTCCTATTGCGGGTTGAATCTTTTGTTGTATTAGATTTCAAAGCTCACTTTAAATTTTATAATCTGCTAGTAGTTTTCTTTGTAATTTCTGTTACAAATTTGAAAATTTGGTATAATATTTAACATTTAACAAAAACAAAAAAAAACTGCAAGATCACCAAAACGTCTCATCGAAGCAACTATATCATTGGAATATAATCATAAAATTCCAATTCAAAATTGACGATGGTTGCTTTCTCCTATTGTATGAGTGTACAATAGTGCCAAGGTTAAGCATTTAGACAGATAATGTTTGTGTTGACAAAAAAAAAAGACAGATAATGTTTGCAGTACAATAAATATGGTTCTGGAATAAGAAAACGAGGGAAGCTCCAAGTTACAGACAAGAGGCACCGAAACAAGAAACCTGCAGCTGCAAGGAGAAGTCCCATCTTGTTCCTTTGACTATTTGCTTCCTCACTCAAATAAGATTTTAAAAATCTTAACAAAGTTCAATTATTTATACTTTATTTTGCACAATTTCTAATACAAAGTTATTTCATGTTTCAAATTCAAGAAAAGGTATTCTTTATTTGAATTCTAGATTGATTTCGCCAAGACTCTGTTTACTTAAACTCATAAATTCCTTTTTATTTTTAGTTATGGGAAAATAATAAGTCACCGTTCCACTTGCTTAATTGTTATATAAACATTTTTCGGAAAGGATATAATCTAGAATTTCCTGTAAGTTTTTTTCTAAGAATTTCCTGTAAGTTATGTTGAGGTTTTTTTTTTTTGTAAAAAGGTTATGTTGAATTTATGGTGGTTCGAATCATAGCATATTAAATGTTATTGGCAAACAAAAAAATACATACATACGCACACAAAAATAAAGTGCACATAACTCTATTATGCTAAACCAAAATCAAAAAAAAAAACTATGTAACGGGGATTTCGTGATTGAGTGAGCTTTGGATTGTTAACCAATCTAGGTTTAAATCTGAAAGCATTTCAGTACACTCCATCATATGACTACTGAGATATGAGTTTATTGATAGTTTTATCCATAGATTGTCCTTCTTTTATTAGTCTAAACTTCTTTTAATTTTTTTTTTGTCAACGTCTAAACTTCTTTTAATATTTTCAGATTAATAAAAAACAATAGAAAATAAATACACCACCATATTAATAATTCGATAGCTTTATGATAAAATATATTGTTTATTTGGCTAAGATCTTATAGAGGTTAGAATTGAACCAGAATTATTTTAATAGTTTTCCTAATGGTAAACAGTTAACAGCCAATTTGATAGACAAACTTTGATTTTCCAAATAAAAGAAATTGTATAGATAATCACTGGTAGATATTTTAGTATATATTGGAGAAAAAAAGTTAATACAAATCCCTGATTCTTATATAATAGATCTCTGATAGTTCCTGCCACAGACATCGTGATTCTGTATGAAATGTCATTTCAAGCACTTTTAATTATCGTCCACCATTCTCCTATCATAATGCACTCTTACACATACTCCTATAGTTGCACTTTTTAATCATATAATCGCAATATAAAACTTAATGCCTAAAAAGTCTTAGACGAAAGCTCGTGGTAATTCTCGGAACATTGGTACGACGTATATGCTACATTAATAGAAATCAAATCATAGATTTAAAATATATATATCTTTTGTATGCATATATCTCCGCGTATTTTGTGACATATTTTGGTATAAATGCGCGAACCTAAACGTATAGAAAACGATTCGCAAGTTTGTCACAGGAAGATAGAAAATATGCACATAAATACATAATCTTGGTGATCTCCCGAAACAAGAAACGAAACGTACCAAATTTTTTTTTTTTAAAGTTTATTTCATAAAATACAAACCACAAAAGAAACATTTGTTAATAGTTAGGGAATATATACGTTAATGTCGATAAAATGCTTGAATTGACACTTCCTTAAGTGTCTCTGCCCGGCCGCTTCGTGCCCTCAACATTCACAGATGGATTAACATTTTTTCAAGAAAGAGATACACAAAAGGATAGTATTGTCATTTTACTCTGTCCGACATAAGAGCATGTCCAATGGTTAGAATCCCTCATGGGTTCTAATGATTTGTTTAATTATTAATTGTGTACTTTATGAAGTTTAGAACTCTTGTCAATGTAATTAGTTTTGTCAAGGTCCAATGGCAGAACCCCTCTGAGGTTCTTGAATTTTTTTTTTTAAGTTGAATTATTAAATTTCAATTTAAAAAACTTATAAATTATTGAATTTCATAAATTTTAAACAAATATGACATAAAAACATATAAAAATTAGAAATAGAAATTTATAATTAAAAATTTTAAACAAACATGGAAGAAAAGTATAAATCTAGTTGCTACTTGAATTAGTTAGCAAATCATCAAGCACATAAAAAAGGAATTTGAGTATAGAAAAACAAGTGTGGACCTTTATGAGTTGTGAGATCAACCCAAGCACAAGATGAGGCTGCAAGAAACAAGTGTGGAACTTTATGAGTTGTGTAAAGTCACAGATCACATATCTTATATGGGGTATTTATGCATGGTTGCTTACCTCAAAACTGGCTAAATCCAAAGAAACAGAAAGACCTTCTTGCTTGGCAAATCCAATAGCTGCTTTAATTACTTCTAAGTTAGGAACTGCATATCTTAAGACCAACCACTGTAACAGAGCACGACCATCAACATTGTTATCTGAAACAATTATCCATAAATTTGAAAATAATCAAAACCAACTCTTTCCAAAACCAAAAAAAAAAAAAAACAAGAGCACAATTTAACAGTTGAGCAGAAACATAAACCTGCCCAGTGGAACCTTTCTTCTTCCTCAACCTTGAGATACTGACACCACTGAAACCATGTTGCTGACAAACAACTGCCCTTGTTCATCGTCTCCATAAGCCCCAATGATCCCCGTGGTCACACCGAACCCAACACTCAAGCCTCGAACAGTATTAGCCACACTTCCTCCAGCCATCTTCTTTAATGGAGACGCAGTGATGTGTGTATCAAGCTCTTTCAGTATGTGCTCTAACTCATCCTTTTGCACCTACAACAACTTCTCTGTTACAGTCAAAGCTCAATACAAAGCAAGAGAATTCATCTTCATCATCATCATCTTCATCAACAAACTTCTCCTCCGTTTCTTCTTCTTCATCATCAATTACCTTCCCCTCTGTTTCATCATAATCACCAACAACGTTCTCCTCTGTTTCTTCATCATCATCATCATCATCATCATCATCATCATCATCATCATCATCATCATCATCATCATCATCATCATCATCATCAACAACAATTTTCTCCTCTGTTTCTTGTTCATCATCAACAATCTTCTCCTTTGTTTCTTCTTAATCAACAATCTTCTCCTCTGTATCTTGTTCAACCCTTGTGAAGCTTCTTTCCTGAGAATCAATCAAATGCGAGGATCCTATGTGTTCTTCCAAGACAAAGACCGGACCGTTCAGTGAAAAGCCGACCATTGTGAACTTGAACATCATCTCCGATCAGAATCATTGTAATAAAGCTATAGCCTTTATCATCCCCCAAATCAGGCTCGATCGGAGCACAAGAGACCAAGTCCTTGAGGAATACATCAAAGGACTCATCGGAACCTTTGGATTCGAGAGAGGTTTCGAGGGAACTGTAGAAATCTCGATGGCGTGATCATCGCAGAGGAGATCTTTATGAGAAGGAGATTTACCGGAGGCATCGAAGAGAGAGCAGAGGAGGCAAGGTCGCGAATCTGTTGGCCGCCATCGACGAAGAAGAAGAAGAGTAAATGGCCAATGTAAAAGGGACACGTATGGGGTGTTTACCGGTTCTAAAAACTCTATATTAGACCGCGGTTCTTACGTTTTATCTCATTTTTGATTTATTTTTTTTGTTTTTTTCTTTTAGAACCCCTATTAAACACCTCCGATGGAGGTGGTCTAAGTCGGTAAAACAAAAACTTTGGTCTGACTTCTGGAGGCTTTGACTGGTCTTAAGTCTCAAGTCTCAAATCTCAACTATATCGTTTATAAACTTAAATTAAGTTGATGTATTGTTTTCTCATGTAGCTAATCACGTAGCAATTCAGCAATGGCCAGTATTAACAATTCCGGATTCGAAAAAAGAAATGCATAATTCACGAAAGTTCGCATAAAACAACCCCCGCGTCACTCCCCTGAGCCACTCACTACAAAAAAATGATAGTTTTACATCATTTATTTTTAATATTTGCATTATTTATAAATGATGCAAGAGAATTTTACATCACTTATAAAAGTGACTCTGAAAGTGATGATGCAAATAATTTACATCAATTTATCTAATAATTGATGTAAAAATATACATTATTTGCATCATTTAAATTAATGATGTTAATATGTGTCATTTAAAATAAATGATGTTAGTTTTTACATCAATTATGTTAAATGATGTAAGTACTTCTATCAATTAAAATAACTGATTTTAATAATTTATATCACTTATAAATAAATGACATAAAATTATTATCAATTTTAGGAAGTGATTCAACGTAATTTTACAAAATTATTTGATTAAATGATTTATTTTGTTAAATAATTCTCAATTAATATTTTTACTGAAATTATATTATTCGTTGCAATTTTTCTTTCTAATATCTATTATTATCTTGATAAGCAAACTAAAATTTCAAAATTGTTTGATAAGAATTTTATTAATACATCACGGTTAAAACAATTATGTACAATGAAAAAACACAAAATCATACATCAAACCCGGACAATATAAACTTCAATCCCTATCTTTTCTTTTGTTTCATGTTTTTCCATTCCGCCTTGTAAACGTTGATACCTCTTGTTTCATATTTCTTCATTCCATGATAATACTTGAAGAAATTTTTGTCCTACAAAATTTAAAGCTAGCAAAACTGAAAAATCCAGAAACCATGTAGAAAGTTAGAAACTCTTGACATCTATGTGCTTAATAAAGATAATCATTTTAAGTATAAATAGCATAAAATCTAACCTTTATTTGCATATCTCCATTGATTTTGAAACTCACTTTCTTCACCACTTGTTAACCTATCGATGATGATAATCTGAAACCATTCCATATAATTTTAGTCAAAAAAACCATTCCATATAATAAGAAAAGAAATAAGCACTTGAAGCTGAATATGCAATAATATAAAAGGATATATACCGTACCTCTTGAAGATTTTAAAATGACTGCAGAAACAATTGTTAAGCTGTGTTGAATAAATATTTTACGGACTGTGTATTGAAGAAGATGAGTTTGTTAAAAGTGTAGAGTTTCGTGGTCTATATTCAGTTTATTTGCTGTTACAAAAGATTGTGATAGAGTGGGTGAGAAAAATAGGAGATATTACTATATTTTGAAACAATGTATTTATTGCCATAATTTGTTTTGTAAATAAAAATATAAACCGTTAAAATATATATATATATAGGAGAGAAAATTAGTTTTTATTTGTTTAATTATGTGAAAATCTGACATATTAATTGTAAATAAAAACTGTTCATCGACTACTTTATTTCTTTTATTAATTAGATATTATTATGAGCATAAAATACTTAAAAATATAAACTTTTTAGATTCACTATCAATAGATATCTTTAGTTATCATTTAGAAATTCAAGATATCAATTTATTTTCAAGTACTTATCAAATCAAATCTTGTCTTATAAATTATTTACTAAAGCAATAAAACTCATAAGAAATTGACTATATAGATTATTATTTATATAATCTACATGACATAAATTGAATATTATAATTTATAATAAGATCTTGATCAATATATTCAACCAACAAAGGAATTACAATACATATTAATATGAAACTAAAATTAGTTAGGAGCATTTTATCATTAATATCAAATTTTCATCTATTCTATTAATTTAGAGTCCAATTTTTCATCTAACTAAACTAGGTTGTCATTTAAGTTTGGACTTATTCATTTTTCATTATATTTTTTTAAAACGTTTTTTTTATTTCATCTTCCTGTAGTTTTTATTGAAATGATGTTACTTTGTATCATTTTCTAAGTAATACTAATAGAGACTAGTAAATGTATCAGTTATTTAATTGATGCAAAGCATGTATCTTGTAACAATTTTTGAAAATGATGTAAACAAATATAGATCTGTATCAGTTTTATTGAAATGATATCAAATAAGTTAATAACGATATCATTTAGTAGAAGTGATGTTGTAAAACATTTCTTGAATCATTTACTAATAAATAATGCAAACTAATATCATTTATGTAAGTGATTCTATTTAAGTGATGTATTACGACTGTTTTTTTGTAGTGACTCATCCACTAGTTAAATATTGTCTTATCAATTAGTTAGATTCTAGTTATATTTTGGGATTGTGGGTCAACTTGCATGAGAAATAGCTCCCCTAGTTTATTTGAATACGAGTTTCATTTAATATTTTTGTCCCTAATCAAGTAGCTCTCAACAATTTTGATATCCCAACAATACAAATGGCAATAACTTAGCGACCTTATTTCCAACTTGCTAATATCCTTTATTTTTTTTCAATTGTAAAACTTATGTACCATTTCAGTGTTTATTAACATATTAAGAATATATCCAATCTCATTCCATTTTTACTCTAAAATGGAATAAAATGAAGTATGAAATAAAAATATTCTAATCCAACATGATATCTTATTCTATAATAGAGTTTACTCCATAAATGAAATAATCTATTTTTATTTTTATTTGTTCATTACTCTAGTATGGAGTGAAAAATAGAATAGAGTTAAAACATTTTTACTCCATATTCTATTTTAGAAAAAAAATAAAGTTTTACATTAAGAATGCTCTAAACAACTAGAACTAAAACAATAAAAAAATTATCATGTCATTTCAAAAATGTAGTAACTAAATGAATGTTTAAGTTAAGAAAATATGAAATAGACCATAATAATCAAAAACCAAAAGCTCAAAATCGAATATTAAAACTAACGAAAACAAAACTATATATAACCATTGTCATTCCAATACAAAACCGAACAACGCGAATTGGAACTTTTTTGATGCTATATATTCATGAAAGTAAACTACATATCTTTCTTACTCGAACTTTAAAACAAAGACTCAAAGTTTCCTCGTGAAGCCATATTAAGATATCATTCAACATTTCACCTATTTTGTCTCGTACTAATGTTTGTATTTTAGTAACCACAATGAATATACTAGCCGCACCGCTTCAAATACTTAATGCGTGTTATCGTTTCATCAAGCGATCCATGAGTTTACTGAGCTATATCGCTTCAAAGTGTAAGTTCACGACGGATAAAGAGAACTTACAAATACATAAAATGCTCACTCATAAGTCATAACTCATAAGAACATGCGAAATGGACCTGTTCTAAATACTGTCAAACAAATCTAAACATATTATCTTGGAATGTCCAAAAAAACATGAATATATATGCGAATGCGAGTTGTATTGCACCGGTCCTACAATAATAGCTGTCCTCTGTCAAATACAAAAGTATGTTTTATAATTAAACTAGGGTTAAGTTTTAATAAACCGTATGGGACATCGAACTTATATTTTATTATATTATACCTAGAGATGGACAAGGATATGATGTAACAACATCGATCACTTGGTGTTTTCGAGAAATTTGTCTTATAATTTAAATGTTTTCTTATCATTTGTCTAATTGTTAAGGTTATTCTCATTTGCAAAGTATATATACGTGTTGAATTGTAGACAGGTTAATTTTCATTTTTGACTAACCAAGCAATGATTTGTCTGCTAATTGCTCGACACTTGAGTCATATATACGATGTGATCCATGGTATATTTATGTCCAAACGACCACGTCATTCGTTTAACCATCGTACAATTAACTAAAAACTCTTTCTCTTAAAACAATAAATCACATCTTGAATTTTTAACAAGACATAGAATGCATGATATACGTATTTGGTGAGATGGAAACAATTGCCTGAAATAACGCACCGTAACATTTTTCTAATTGCGATTATGCTTTTATGATAAGTGTCAATATTTATGACATAACGTAAGAACTTTTGTCAATATCGAAAACGATATAATCAAGTTACCAAAAAAAAGAAGATATAATATCATACAAATTATTGGTATTACGAGTAAGACTCTAAACTTCCAATATTGAAGTAGAACCCAGCAGAAGAATATCTTATTTTAGCTATCTATCCACAAAACGTTAACAATGAGTGCATAACCTAGGGGTGGGCACGGATCGGATAGTACCATATTTTTTGGTATTTGTGATTTGCTTCGTTTTTAACGGATATTGAATTTTGATATTTGCTTTGCTTCAAGACTCACGGATATTCGATTTTTCGGATATTCGATATATTTTTAGATATTTACGAATATTTATGGATATTTACGGATATCTCTCATACGCCATGTTTAATAGAAATAAATCTAAAAAAATATACATGTTTTTGCTTTTAGAAAACATTTATACATAATATTAGACCAAAAGTGAAAATTAGTGGAACTATATGTTCCATATTTTTTTTAATGAAATAATTTTTTTGATAAAACACATAATTTTAGAAACTTGTAGTTTTTAGAAATATTTTATATTCTTTCCTTGATTTAATACATTATATATTTTTTATAAATAACACAAATATATGTTAAAATAAAAATTTGTACATATTTAATTGTAGATATACATTTATTTGTATAAAAATCAGAGCGGATCGGATATTCACCTTTAAATTTTTAGTATTTGTGATTTGCTTCGCTTTTAACGGATATTGAATTTTGATATTTGCTTTGCTTGAAGACTCACGGATATTCGATTTTTCGGATATTCGATATATTTTTAGATATTTACTTAATATTTATGGATATTTACGGATATCTCTCATACCATGTTTAATAGAAATAAATCTAAAAAATATACATGTTTTGCTTTTAGAAAACATTTATACATAATATTAGACCAAAAGTGAAAATTAGTGGAACTATATGTTCCATATTTTTTAATGAAATAATTTTTTGATAAAACACATAATTTTAGAAACTTGTAGTTTTAGAAATATTTTATATTCTTTCCTTGATTTAATACATTATATATTTTTATAAATAACACAAATATATGTTAAAATAAAAATTTGTACATATTTAATTGTAGATATACATTTATTTGTATAAAAATCAGAGCGGATCGGATATTCACCTTTAAATTTTTAGTATTTGTGATTTGCTTCGCTTTTAACGGATATTGAATTTTGATATTTGCTTTGCTTCAAGACTCACGGATATTCGATTTTTCGGATATTCGATATATTTTTAGATATTTACTTAATATTTATGGATATTTACGGATATCTCTCATACCATGTTTAATAGAAATAAATCTAAAAAAATATACATGTTTTTGCTTTTAGAAAACATTTATACATAATATTAGACCAAAAGTGAAAATTAGTGGAACTATATGTTCCATATTTTTTTTAATGAAATAATTTTTTTGATAAAACACATAATTTTAGAAACTTGTAGTTTTTAGAAATATTTTATATTCTTTCCTTGATTTAATACATTATATATTTTTTATAAATAACACAAATATATGTTAAAATAAAAATTTGTACATATTTAATTGTAGATATACATTTATTTGTATAAAAATCAGAGCGGATCGGATATTCACCTTTAAATTTTTTAGTATTTGTGATTTGCTTCGTTTTTAACGGATATTGAATTTTGATATTTGCTTTGCTTCGAAGACTCACGGATATTCGGATTTTTCGGATCGAATCGAAACGAATGACGGATCGAATCAAATTTAACGGATAAAATGCCCACCCCTACCTATATTATATTTTAAAGTTTCGTACGAATGAGAACAACAAAGTAGCTGTCTAGAGTATAGTAAGTTTTTTGTGTGTGTGCAAGCATAGTTAGTTTAAATTAGCATTATTTCGAGGAATAAATTACATTTCATGAATCTGCAGCAAATATCATCAAATTATTGTTTGATGATGATTCCCTAGTCTATAAATTATATCTGTGAACAATATTAGTTGCAAAATGATACTTGTAACAACTAGTGTATTTAGCAAAAGCCGAAAAAACAACAGTCGCAAACAAAATTATCAAATACAGTATTCCATAAATCACGTTTATGATGTAATGATAGGCAGAACGAACAAGAATGGCTCATTAAAAATAAAACCATGCTCTTCATTATACATTATTTTATTTTCGGATCTTCATTAAGCTCATAACTTCTTTTCAATTGTTTACAAAAAGTCTACTCTTTACTTTAGCTTTAGTAAGCTTGTTTGGCCAAACTCTTTTTGAATATATATATATATATATATACTTGTTGAGAACACTTTTGATTGCATAAAGCCAGCTAAACCATCACCATACTGTTTATGTCAAGTGTTTTATGAACCGCGGTTTAATTGATATACATATTTCAAGTCAATTATTTATAATACATCATAGATCAACCGATTACACTAAAATCATAAAAATTTCGAACAAAATACTGAATATGTTTTACCATCATCAACCTTCAAATTCAGTATTTTGTCCAAAATTCTCCTCTCAGGGAGTTGACCGACGTTTTTAAAACCCATAGAAATGGGGGGGGGGTTTTGAAATTATAATCGATATGATTAATCACACTATATATTCGTAATTGATAATTAAAATACTGATCCATTGTGATGTATACGGCTCAACTATGCTATATGATAATTAAGGCCATGATGAAAATTTCGTTTTAATATTGATTAAGCTTGTAAAATATATATAGTGCTCGACAATGTCGTAATCAGTACAATATTAATCACCTACCAACCTGAACTATATATGTTATATATTTTGAGGGGCCACGTCAAGTGTGCCGTTTGTTTGTCTGGTTACATATTTTGTGCGTGTGGTGTTTCTTGTCTAGTTTCCACTTATACACAATTATCAACTGGAACTATTTTTGAAAAATATTATTCGAGAAGAATAGCGGTAGTCTAAGGCTTACTATTTCCAAATGACACTAGTAACCATTATTTTCTTCATCTTTTTGTTAATAATCATGATGTCTACTGAATTTCCTGTCCAATATCCAAGAAAGTGGATTAAACGACGGGCATTAGGTAAATTCTTACTGTGACCATTGGACAAAAACAGAAAATCATGCGGTTTAGACGGATCTCAGACTATGAGGTGGTGTGTTACGTGTGTAGGCTGCTGTGCATAGATGACTTTTACAATGTTTAAAGTTTCTAATGTGAGATCTAGTGTTATCAGCTACAAATGTAGTTTGCAACAAAAAAATGTAGCTGACGGTTAATATTTTGGGTTTGTGAGTTATTAGTTAACATTGCGTGTCTTTACTAGTAAAGATTTTCGGAATTATTAAAATTTTGTATCTTAAATTTAAAGTATTTTAAAACTAACTAGAAGTAAAATCATTCCAGCTTTTAGTTCAATACTTTTTTTCTTTTAAATATAAATATAACTAATCACGAATAATACTCTTATTTCCTTTATATTCATTGATTTTATGGTATTTAAATTCTAAGGGAGTAATAGTTAGCAGAATAATAGAGGATGGATTATTTACAAAAGTAGATAATTGCAAGGGGATAGAATAGATAATAAGAAAAAAAAAAAGATAATGAGATAATTTGTATAGATGGGGTTGAGAGCAAATGATTACTTGGGGGGATGGTGCAATGCATCAGGCTGATGATGTGGAAGTTCATATGTGTGAGTTTATGGGCAAAGAAAGAGAAACCATAATGAGGTAACGCAGACATAGCCGCCATTTCCACTTCTCACTCCCACTTACAACTTCTCCTTTTGGGCAAGTTTTCTACATCAATGCTCGTCTTAATCACCATTAATCTCTCTACTCATCATTAATACATTAAAATCCCACTATTTTTCAAAATACTGCTATTTTAACTTTCATGGAGAGAAAGGAGTAACTGAATTTCATAGTTTACTTCTACATACTATAGCTTTTTTCTTCATTTCGTAGACTTGTTGTAAGGAATAAAATTTGTCTTGTTATTTTTTCTTTATTATTTGAAACCGTGTTTACAAATACTAAAGCATCAGTGTTACAAAAAAAAAAAAAACTAAAGCAATCCATCAGCCGTGGCAAAATATACGTTATGTATTATGTTGAAAATAAATATCTGCATCATCAACCGTTAAAATCTTGTCATACTTTCTTTATTCTATGAACTAATTTATAAAAAAAAAGTGGAGTGGTTAAACTTTTTGTAATTCAGGGTTATTTGTGAAATAACCAAATAAAAAACATAATTAGATTTTTAGAGAAAGTGGAGAAAGAGATAGGAAGATAAAAGAGGAGAAAGAAGGTGATTTTGATTAATTGGTGAATTTGGGTTTCTTTGTTTGGACATTAGGTGCAATTTCTAATTCCCTAATCCACTAAATAAACAAAAAAAAAAACCCTTCAAATATCAGTTAAGGTCTACTTACTACCATTTCGAACTAACTATATTTCTATTAAAGCAAAAAAAAAAAAGAGTAAAACAAAATAGATAATGTAGAGACTATAAATAGGATCGAGAAGAACTTTAAACCTCTTTCAATCATGAACTACTCGCCTTCTCCAACTTTTAAAACTCATCATAAATAATAAAGTCTATTTCTCTTTCCTTTTAAACTCAAATCCTATAAACTCTCGTAGCTTCTCTGTTCATTACTTATACCTCACGCTATACATATAGCTCCTATAAATGCTTCTCTTTCCTCTCGAATAATCTTCCCTCACTACTTTCTATATAAAACCCTATCTACTTCACTCTTCCTCTTAACACTCTCTTCTTCTCTTTGCCTCTGTTCTTTCCTCTCTCTATATATAAAACAAATATGATAGTGGTTAGAGAATACGACTCGACCAGAGACTTAGCCGGTGTGGAGGCTGTGGAGCGACGGTGCGAGGTCGGACCAAGCGGCAAGCTTTCTCTCTTCACCGACCTTTTGGGTGACCCGCTTTGTAGGATCCGACATTCACCTTCTTTCCTTATGTTGGTAATATTACTAATCAAACCACTCTGTTTTCTGCAACCCAAAGGATAACAAGTTTTTGCTAAAGACTTCTAACTTCTCAACCTCTGGTTTATCCAAAAATCCATTTCCATAAATATAATTTTAAATTTAAATTTAAGGTCACTCATCTTTTTTCATACATGTTTTTTTTCTCTGACTCTTGATAAGATCAAAAGGCTCATCATATTATATATTTTCTAAACCAAAGTTTGAAACCATAAAGTTTAGAAGGCCTTTCTCAAAAAAAAAGTTTGAAACTTTACAATATATTACTAATAAGGGTGAAGAAATAACGGCAAATTCTAATATCTTTGTAACAGGTGGCTGAGATGGGTACGGAGAAGAAGGAGATAGTGGGCATGATTAGAGGTTGCATTAAAACCGTTACATGTGGCACAAAACTCGATTTAAATCATAAACCCCAAAACGACACCGTTAAGCCTCTTTACACTAAACTCGCCTACGTTTTGGGCCTCCGCGTCTCTCCTTCTCACAGGTACGTTCCGTTATCCCCACTAATCGCGTGATTAAGGAGAGTAATAAAAAACTTATAATTGATTTTATGTTGCAGGAGGCAAGGGATAGGGCTTAAGCTCGTGAAGATGATCGAGGAATGGTTTAGACAAAACGGCGCCGAATATTCATATATAGCAACTGAAAACGATAACCAAGCTTCGGTTAATCTTTTCACCGGGAAATGCGGTTACTCCGAGTTTCGTAAACCGTCTATCTTGGTCAACCCGGTTTACGCCCACAGAGTCAACGTCTCGCGCCGTGTAACCATCATTAAATTGGACCCGGTTGATGCAGAGTCTCTGTACCGACTCCGGTTCAGCACGACCGAGTTTTTCCCGCGAGATATCGATTCGGTACTGAATAACGAACTCTCACTCGGGACTTTCGTGGCGGTGCCACGTGGAAGCTGTTACGGGTCGGGTTCAGGATCATGGCCCGGTTCGGCTAAGTTCCTCGAGTACCCACCCGAGTCATGGGCCGTGTTGAGCGTTTGGAACTGCAAAGACTCGTTTCGGCTAGAGGTTCGCGGCGCGTCGCGACTTAAACGCGTAGTGGCTAAAACGACGCGTGTGGTTGATAAAACGCTGCCGTTTCTGAAACTCCCTTCGATACCGTCCGTTTTTAAACCGTTTGGGCTTCACTTTATGTACGGGATTGGTGGAGAAGGCCCACAAGCGGCGAAGATGGTGAAGTCATTGTGTGGTCACGCGCATAACCTTGCGAAGGACGGTGGTTGCGGCGTTTTGGCGACGGAGGTGGCCGGAGAAGAGCCGTTGCGGCGAGGGATACCGCACTGGAAAGTGTTGTCGTGCGACGAGGATCTGTGGTGTATAAAACGGCTTGGGAAGACTACAGTGATGGGGCTGTTGGTGACTGGACTAATTCATCACCTGGTGCCTCCATTTTTGTGGACCCTAGAGAGTTTTAAATGTTATTTTGAAAAATCCTACATGTTAATATAGAATCTTAATATTAAACCTACATGTTATTACGGGGTGTCCTTGTAAACTCTTAGAATAACTTTTATGGGTCTTTTGGTTTAAAGAATTAGTCTTCTTTATTTCCTAGGTAATCATCTTTTTTGTTTGTTTGTGGGGTTAGATTAGTGGTAAGAGGCAATATCTCATGCTTTTGGGTTTGTGTCTTCTTGTCTTGTAAATGGAGCTAGCTTTTTAAAAATATACTTTATCTGTGGCCAAACTAATATGCCGACCTCTTGTTTTCCCTTCGCTATATTGATAAATCTATGAGTCATCTAATTAAGCTATAACATACCATTAAAGTTTATGAAGTCCAAACCATGAAATATGTGAAACTTAAATAAAAATTCTAATTATATTCTGATAATAATGAATGATTGATTTGGATAAAAAATTTAAAGTTGATATAGTTTATCTCTTATGTATATATACAAATACATGTCATTAATTAATAACAACTTAATAATATATCATATTTTATAATTCTACATCCGATGAACGCATTGATTTGTAGAGTGAGTAATCATGTCCAAGTAAGATGATGATAATCTTGCAGATATGTAACAGTTGTAGCCGTGTAGGAGAATATGTATGTACAGAATACCCACTAGCAAATCCCATTTAATCTAATAAGATGGTGTATATTAGTTTAGTTGTTCTTTTTAGGTGGAATTTCGGTTCTTAGTACTTTGCTAATTCGATATTGATCATTGATGGATACTGAAGAATAAAACCACCTTTTGATATCGCCAGTCTTACGTGTAAATGACATGAATATCAATGTCATGGACCACGCTTTTTCTCCATTTAATGGTCCCAAAAAGATGTTTAACTGATAGATTTATATGTTTCTTATGTTGGTTTGCAGTAGCATGATTGAAACCTTTGAATCGGGTTTGTGAACGTGTCTTTGTCCCAAAGAGGTATTGTCGAGTAGTGAGCACCGATCGAGTCAGTGAAAGTTTATGCAATAAGGTCTTGTTCATCGCATTATAAGACATGTGGAGGTAACTTACTACTTTGTGTTTGTGGAGTATATTTCAGTTATAAAAGATTGTCACTTACGTGCGTATGTTGACCGGAGGTTTGGTTTTTAGCTGTTGTGAGCTTGCTACATTTTGCATTTATTGGCAGTATATGTAAGGATGTTTTCGATGGTTAAACGGTTCCTATTTGACATGTAGCCATGCATGCAGATTTTTTTTTTTTTTTTAAAGAATGTTAAATTTATTCAAATCAAAAAGGCTTTTGTACAACTAGTGCAGCTTTAGTCTAAGCACAAGTGATATTTTGAAACAAAAGAAAGTGATTAAGCTCGCCTAAACTCTAGACAAAAACCAAACCGCCATCATATTGTCAAAAGTTCTTCCTCCTCGTCCATGCATGCAGATTAACTATGTTCTTTTTTCCTAAGTACAGTCTCAATGATTCATAAAATGGTTCACCGACAAATATAAAACACAAAACAAAAAAAATACAAGTTTGATCATCTATAGAGTCTAGACTCTAGTACTATGTTTGATGCAAAGTGATTTCTGTATTTACTTATTAACTATGTATACACAAACTACTGAAACCATCTTATTCCTGGATTAAAGTTTTGAAAACTAGAGACCAAACTCGTGTTTCTTTTTAGATTTTGTAGCTACTAGAAAGAAAGGAAAAAAAAAAAAAGAGGAATGGGAGGGATGGTGTTATAGTCTTCACGGAGTTCTGAAGTAGACGATCATGTGAATCATAATGCTTATAGATCTTAAAGCAAATATATGCATGTAGGATAAGCACCACTAAAAAAAAAAGAAAGGATAAGCACCAGTAGCAAAATGAAAATTTAATGCAACAATCTGAGAATTATATTTTTCAGAATTAAACTATTGATCATCTAACGGACGGACATAAACATCTAGACGAGAGAAAAATTCACAAGTACTTTACACTTTTTTTAGTTTTAACTCTCATGTATTAAACTAGTTTATATTTAAATTTGTAGAATAATAAAACCTATATACAGTGAAACCTTTATAAATTAATAATGTTGGGATTACATCAAAATTATATTTTTTATTAATTTATAGAAATATTAATTTATCGAGATACTAATTGAACCAAAAATTCAATTTAGAATTATAAAATATATTAATTTATAGAGTTTTTTATTGTATATTAACTTATCGAGTATTAATTTATAGAGATTCTACTGTATAAGATAAAAATAAAATTGTTCGTTTATACTATTCACTATCAAAATCTATGCATAAGCTCTTGCACGATATTAGACATAATACATCACGTACAATACCATGTTATGTGCAGTGATCAAAAGTCCACGAGAGATGAAATAACGACTTTGGGCCGTAGTCACGTTTTTATTTAAAAGTCTCGAGAGACTGTCCAAAACAAAAGGGAACGATTTTCTGGAACCATTTCTTAAGGAAATCTTGCAAATATAAGTTGTTTTTTTAGTCTTTTTAATTTGTTGAAAAAACAAGAATTTTAGTAGTAGACGATCATAAAAATGTCATTTAACGTTTTAGAAAACAAGAAAAATATTATCATCTTATCTACTTTATTAATTTAGAAGTACACTTAGAAAATACCCCTTAGTTTTTCAATTTATTTACATTCCTATGCCACTGAAAATTAAATTAAATTTCCTATTTTAATGTTTGTCTTTTTTAGTTGAGTTAATGTGTTGTCCTAATCTAAATTAAATTACCTATTTTAATGTTTGTCTTTTTCAGTTGAGTTAATGTGTTGTCCTAATATAAAATTTAACTTTCCTTCTCTACTAAATCAATTTCGAAATTATTTATAGTTTCCTAATTCTAAATTTACCACATTTAATGATAATAAACCCATATATAAAATCGTGTACTAATCCCATATATAATATACCATTAGTACAAAGAAAAAATTTAAAATGAAAGAAAATATTTATACAATCATGGATCAAGCTCTAGAAATAAACAACAACAACGCTAAATTATTTTATAACAAATTTATTTTAATAGAAATTATAGTTCCAAATATGTTTATATATTTTATGTATTTATAAATTTATTTTATTTGGGATGCTAAGATTTTGGAATTGGAAAAAATTATACTCTACCTCTATATTATTTTAATTAAGAAATTTAAATTTTATATCAGAATAATTTATTAAGCTTTGAATTTTAATTTTTATTATAACTACAAAAATAATTTTTCAAACTGGATTTATGTTTAAATATTACAAATTCATCATTTAATATAAATAAAAAATTAAAAACAGAAAATAAATACCCGTCCGGTCGGACGGGTCAAGATCTAGTTATTATTATTTCAAGAACCATGTCCTGTTTTGAACACTTCCAATCTAAACATCATAACAAGGAAGAACAAAACCACAAAGGCTAGTCATCGCATAAACATTTTTAGCAAACCTATAAAAGATGAACGAACTCTTTTTTTTCTTCTTCTTATTATATTCTAATGCTTCTTGTTTGTGGAAGAAGATGACTTGGAGTCATCATTAACAGAACCAGGACTCGAAGTCCCTGAGCTACTCATCATCTCTCCACTCCTCTCTTTACCAGACCAAAGCTTTGAGAACACTCTAGAAACTCCCAACCCTCCACCTTTCACCACTTTCCCTTTAGTATTATTCTCCTGCTGCTGTTGATTCTTAGCAAGTCTTAGACTTGCTAACTCACCCCTCAATGTCTTTATATCCTCTGCGTCCCAAGACTCCGTCTCATCTTCAGTATTCGTCGACCTCGAAGCAGGAATGATCTCTGGCGTGCTGTTCCCCGTTGATGATGAACCGTTGTTGTTGCTGTTAGCTCTTGCCTGTTCGAAGAAGAGCACTTGCACCACCACACGCATTGGTAACCTCTCGTTCTGAACAGCGTGCGCGCAAGCTTCTACAGAGAGTTTTCGACAGTCCATTAGCCTGCAGATTCTCTTCTTCTCGCTCTTGCTGATCTCTGGATGTTCCTGTTACGACCAAAAAAAAACATGATTAGGGCATTGCTAAGATATGAAACTCTGTTTAGGTTAAGTTGTTTCTTGCACCTTAAGAAACATGTCGATGGCTCGATAAACACCGTCATGAGACTGTCTTGGAAAGCTTGAGACTATCTCCGCGAGTGCTAGAAACTTCTGAAGGGGCAACTTCTCTGAATCTCTCGATCTTTCAGCTAGATAGCCATCAACAAGTTTAGCAACCGATGCTTTCGCTGTTACATCATCTTCTCCCGAGCGAGATTTCAAGAACACCTCAACTAAGTTCTGCATCAAGTCAACGTCATAGAGCGTAACATCACTCAAACTTGCCTCATCTAGCCGCTCGCCTACTCTGTTCTTTAGCCCTGCTTCTTCATCACAGCCAAGAAAGATGGAAGCACGCAGCAACTTAGTCAAGAAAGAGGAAGAGACGCTTCGTTTCTCCTCGGGGATCAGCTCAATGATCGAACCAACCAAAGCTCTGTATTTAGCATAGTCAGTGATCTGTGCTGAGCTACTGCTTTTGCTGAACCCTGGAACTCTTCTTGTCGCGTAAGCATGTAACGCTTCACCGATAACATCAGCTGAGACTTTGCCTCTTGATTCTATCGTAGCGATCACTCGTTTATACAAATCTATATGAAGATCGCAAAGATCCTCAACCCACCAGTCTCTAGGAACAGCCTGCGGTCTCCTCAAACCATTGTCAAGATTCTTCTTCTTGCTGTAAGTGTAAGACCATTCAACCTTCGAAGTATCGATGCAAGCTCTGGAGGCGATGGATTCGAGGCAACGACCCGTTAGCTTCAGCTCTTCGGCGTGTGGAGACAGAGCTCTAGTGGTCTGAAGCACGATGATCGAGTCTTTCCAGCTCTGGAGTATGCTCGAGTTCAAGAACACTTCGATCTTGTAAACGAGGTTCCCTTTTTCAACGGTTTCGTGCATCTCAAGAAACTCGGCTGCGCAGCGAGCAGCGACTACGTTGTAAGCGTTTAGCGTGACGGTCATGCCGTAACAGAACTTAGCACAGATCTCAAATGAAGCAGGACCACCAGGGATCTCTGGTATTACAATCTCGTCTTCTTCTTGATGAATCTCGTTGTCTTCATTGGATGATGATGTTGTTGCTATTAGTTTCTGCAAGCGTGCGCTCTTGGACAGCAATGGAAACTGAAACAAAACACATTTTTTTAGATTGAAACTTTCTATATAAGGTAAGAAGATAAGTCTTTGAGTGTGTTGTTTACCTTGTGAAGATAGAACTTGATATCGCCAACGGTTACAATAACATCTGTTGATAAGTCACTTGATACATACCTTAAGGAAACATAAATCAAGAAAGTTAAATAGAGTATTGACATTTTTCAGATCTATAACAAAATATTGTTATAACCAAAGTACAAAAAAAGAGGCAAGGATGAGGGATTTTGAAGACAAACCTAACATTGTCTCCTTCAGATTGAAATGAATCAGGTTTGGATCCAAGTTTCATGAACTTCATGATGTTGAGTTAGTGAATAAGATCTCAAAGAGAAAGCTAAAGAGAACTAAAAATGTGTGTTTTCACTCTGGTCAAGAAACAGAGAAGCAAAGACTCTGGAAGAATAAAAGGGTCTCTCAGATACAACTAGAAGGAAACGTTGTTAATGGAGTCTCACATCTCAAAGAGAACATAGAAAAATGGAAAAAATAGAGATGCACAAAGCACCCACTCAAACCTCGAATTTACTGACAGTCACACAGAGATAAACTCTTTTAAAAAAAATACCAAAAACTCTTCACTGTTTTCTAAGTGCTTCACACATTCACAAACACAGAGACACGTGAAACCCTTTTTATATTTTTAGTTAAAATAAACAAAACGAATCCAAAGCTTGAATCTTTTTTTGTTGTTGTTGTTGTGGGTTGATGGACGATGGCAAAAGCGTAGTAAACCTGCAAGAACCAACAAAAATAAAGGGAGAAAGGTTTGAAGATTGCCACTTATTCAATAGACAAGATGAATCAAATCTTTTTTGGATGTTTTCTCAAAAGAATCTAACAAAAACATCAGTGGCAGAAATCGTTTATAAATTACAAAGTTATTTTTAAAAAAATAAAATAAAATCAAGAATCGATTCTGATTCTTTTAAACTCTTAGATCCTCACTTGCAAGAAACTATAGAAGTACCTTTTGTTTCTTTTCTTCTTCTTCTTCAGAAAGCTGTTTTGAAGAAGCTCTCTCTTAAACCATGAGCCACCACCAGAAAATCTGTTGCTATAATATAAGTTTCTTGGAGTTAAGGACCGACCCAGATGAGGTTTATGATAAAAAAGATTCTTCTTAAGCAATCAAACAGTGACCATTGGTTATATAAAAAACGATGCTTTTTCTCTGAAAATGAGGAAATTAAAGAGAAAATGAAAGGAGCCAGAAAAAAAAAATGAAAGAAAGAGAGAAGAAGAAGAGAAGAGGCAAAGCTGCTTTTTTCTGTAGAAATGCACGCGAAATCTGACAAAAGCCACTTACTTGAGTGCCCCCTTCTCTTCAGACAAACTTACCTTCTTTTCAGGATATGTTTTCTTCTTTCCTTTTCACTCTCTCTCTACTTTTTTCTTTTCACTTTTTAATTAATTTCTTCTTTTTTTATATATAAAAATGCATATTATTTTATCATATGAACAAAAATAAAAAATAGTAGAAGCATTTCTAGTGTATACTCTTTCCATTTTGAAATGTAAAATATTTAATATGGTTTTTGATGTTTCATTATGTAAAATATTTCTATAATTTTTAACTTTGATAAAAACTGTGTAACTAAAAGTAGTTTACAGTCTATTTTGTATTTGATTGAGTAGTTTTAATTTTAGTGATATTTTTAGATAAAAATGTAAATGATCATTTGACTAAAATATCATATATTTTAGAATATGTGTGAGTATTAATAAGTTTCAAACCTATTTGGACCTTAAGATTCTTTCTGGGTTAATTATCAAAGCTGTGACTTCAAATTTAAGATTCTATTGCAGGAAAAAAAATCAGTATTGATTAGATTTATGACTTCAAATTAAATTTTGTAGATCTTCAAAGACTCGTAGTATAAGATAATTATATGATAAATGGTACAATGCATGTGGCAGCCAGTAAGAATCCAATGCATGTTAGCTTATAATCAGCTAGAAGTCGATTCATTGCTGTTTCAGCTTTCACATGGTTTTTTACATCTCACGAATCGGTTCACACTATCCAATAGATCTCCTCCCCTTTCGATTTCTTTATTATTTTTTTGTGTTGTACTTGATAGGCCTGGGCATTTTAACTGACCGAAAAATTATGGGTATTACCCGAACCGACCGGATCCGACAAGACCGACCGAATAGACCGATTCAAACCGAACCGAAAATTTACAAGTACCTATTGGGTCCAAAAAATTTCTACCCGAATGGACCCGGACCCGAAAAGAACCGACCCGAATAGACCCGGACCCGAAAAGGACCCGACCCGAATAGACCCGACCCGAATAGACCCGATTCAAACCCGACTTAAAAACTTTAAAATATCTTTTTATTAACAATCTTTGTCATTATTTTGTAACATTTCTAAGTAACATGAAGTTTGAAATGTAAAATATAGAATTAAAAATGTTCTATTTTAACTATTAGTAGTTTATTTTAAGTTATTTTGTAAAATTTTAGATATATATGATAAATTTTGACTAAATTTGATGGAATTTGAATATTTTATTTCCTTTTTATATCCTAAATACCCGAACCCGACCCGAACCCGATCCGAATCCAAAAATTATGGGTATTACCCGAACCGACCCGGATCCGACAAGACCCGACCCGGAACTGACCCGAAAAATTATGGGTACCTAAATGGGTCTAAATTTCCAGGACCCGAAGGACCCGGACCCGACAAGACCCGACCCGAACCCGACCCGAAGACCCGGATGCCCAGGCCTAGTACTTGATCAGACTAGCATCTATTTCTAATTTTAGTTAGTATAGCGCTCGACATCTAGGTGTTTTAGAAATGTTAAGGAAGAACAAAACTTATCATAGCTAAATTCATGTTTTACAGACCAATCAATCCTATTGAATTAGGCATGTTTTTATGGTTGAGAGATTATGAGTTTGTATGTCCATATATTGCATCTAATGAAGCTTATACTATGTATTAAAAAAATTAGAGCAAATTTTTCACAAAAAGAAATTAAATCTATATACCTACTAAATAATCCAAAATTTTAGCTATTATACCAACTTTTCACTGATTTGGCATGTCTTCATGTTTTTATAGCTTGTTTGTTAACGTTGTTTTTTTTGACTCAACAAAATCTATAAAATTTTACTTTGATCCAAAATATCAGAAGAGGTGAAAATCTGTATATAATAAGTATATATAATCATATAAATGGATACCAAAATGATTGAGATTACATAGACCTTGATGTTGAGCCTATATATAAAATGCAGTAATCATTAATTTTTTAAATGGAAGTAAATATTCTTCAAACATTCATGTGATTATAGCAAAGCATATGGCTTAAGATTGCAATTTGCATAGGAAAGGGCATAAATTTTGAAATGTACAAAAAGAAACACCATTAAGAACACAGACTAATGATGATTCTCTTTAAGTATATATAATATTACTTTTGTACATTTTAATATGTGAAACTTGAGAAAAGATTAATCGATATGAAACTAACCTAATTTTACACAATGCAAAGCCTCGGTTAAAGGCTTTAGATATACCTTCCAAATAAGATTCAAACCACCAGGTGAATTTAAAACAGAAGGTGAAAAAGGCAAAATAGGTAGAGTAAAATTATTCCAACAAGAACTTTAAAACAGAAGACTCTCTCTCCTCTCCTTCCTCTCTTCCATCTCTAACTTTTTTTTTCAGATCTCGATTTCGTTTCGCTCCGGTGGTTGGAGGCTCCGACTTGGTTCGGCGCGTTAGCTCCACCACCGAAGCTCTTCTTCTCCCTCTCTGGTTTTCTTCTTTGCTCCTTGCCGCCTCCTCTCTCCGTCCTCGATATGCTTGAGTCGTGGAGGGTCAACTACCGACGGCCGCCTAGATCCGCTCCGGAGGAAATAGATCCGTCGGTTTAGGAGGTCTTCGGTGTTCCGTGAGTCGACGTGGGCTAGGTGTGTCCGCGAGTCGGCTTTTCGTGGTGTTGTCGGTGGGTTTGGTTTTCAACTTTTCGATCTGCTTGTTGGCTTCGGTTTGGTAGCACGCGACCGGTGATAGACTCCTCCATGTTCTCGTGCTTGTTTCATTCCAAAGTTGTAGCTTTGTTGAGGAGGGACTTGAATCGTTCTGTTTCAACTCAACTCGGTGTCGGGTTGTGGTGGCGGGTTTTGTTTGTTTGAGTCAAGACCGGCGACTTTCCCTTCCGTCGGCGTGCACAAGGTAGGTGGTGGTCGTGTGGCTGTTGTCTACCGTGTGAAGTTGATGCGGCTCGGTTTCCGCGGCCGGTTCATTCGATACATGGCTGAGTCGTCCTCTCCTCCGATAGGCTGCTTTCGGTGTTTGTCTGTCCGTCTCGCGGTATCCTTCTCGGTCCATGCCTTCACGGTTGCGAGTTTTCAGTCTGCCTCGTCGGTTAGTCTCGTCTCTCCAGCGTGAATGCGTCACAGAAGCCTTGAAGGCTGGGTTCTGCCCGCTTAAAGCGTCGGTTTGAGGTTCGGTGGTGTCCATGGCTCTCTCTATCGACGAGGAGACTTGTTCGCTTCGGTCATCCCAAGATCTCCTCGATCGCTTGGTTAGGTAGATAGATCGGTTCCTTCTTCACTTGCGGGTTTCAAGCCCGAGTAATGATGCAGCTCAATCCAGCCCGTGTTACGCCGGAAGGTGTTCGCCTCAACCGAGTGTAAGTTTTACGTGGTTGTATCGGCCCTTCCCGTTATCCGGCTTTGTGAGCTTGATTAATGGGATAGGTTATAAGATTGAAGAGGCAACCCAGATTCAGCTACTCCGGTTGGAAGGTTGACTAAGACGATTATGCAGTCTCTTAGGTTCGGGTACCGCAATGTGGGTTTCCGCGTTAATTCCATCTCCACGGCTAGGCATCCTCCCAGAGAACGGTGCGTTCCGTGTATATTTAGGCTACTAAGTGATCCGCCGGTTAGGTTTGTGTAAGGGGATCTTAGTGGGTTTGGGTAGAAACGGTTCGCTAATTCAAAATTGTAACCGATTCGAAATTCGGTTCGGGTTTCATATTTTAATAAATATATATATTTAAAAAAAAAAGATTCAAACCATGCGTTGTGGAAAATGTAACTTTCATTTTTGGAAGATATCTCCATCACCGCTACAGTAAAGCGATATATAATGTGTGTATCCCGAAATCACATCAATGTGTTAGATGTAATTTCTTATAAAGTTTAGCAAGAGTCTTTTTATATATCGAAGTATTTGAATATTGAAATCGAAATGAAAGTCGAAAGCTACATGTTACCTAACTATAATATGGACGAGTTTGAGTACTCGTGTGATTATGGGAACCACCAAAACGTGGTCCATGCCATGCATCTCTCTTTCAATAGTTCAACCAGACTTTATCTCTTCCTATACTTAGTTTATGGTCTATTTTTCGTGTTAAATAATTATTCTTATTTTTATTTACGATCAAAGAGATCATAACCACTGTTACAAAAAAAAAAAAAAAAAAAGAGATCATAACCATGGAATCTATTAAAATCATTTTTCTATAGTTGATAAAGACTTTTAAAGTTATATGAACGTACACATTACTAAGCATTTGCTTTAATCTAATACGTATAAAGTTTATATGTAACTATAATTACCCTCTGCCAGTCACATTAATCAAAAATCTCATGTAAATTATTTATGTATTTACTTTTTTACTCTCTCTACATAAGAAAAAATAGTTAAAAGTAACTACTAATCTTTTTAGGAGGAATCTTCTGGCTGCGTCAGAGGGTTCCCGTTCTTGGCGGTAACAAGTGCGTGGAGAAGCGAGTGGTATAAAAATGGCTTTTACTCCAAAATCGAGAAATCAGAAAAGTGAAAATCTCACGGATTTGATCTTCTTCGCGTGATTTCGCTCTCATCAACAGCGATTGTTCTGCAATCTACATCGATCCGTCCTCAAAAATACTTTAATTTCACGTAAGATTTTACGATCCAAAATTTGCATTAACTTTTTTTTTTTTTTCGCAGATTCGTTGTCCTTGACGATTGTTGTTGGATTGCGATGAGATGCTTAGTGGGTTCTTCTTTTTTCATTGAAAGTATCGTTTTTTTTTTTTGGATTGTGATTGAAGATTGTTTGCGCACCAAGTGTTCGATGAATTGTCTAAGTCAGGGGTCTGTTTCCTTTTTCGCTTTTCATTACCGAAACAGAAAAAGAAAAGCTTCTGTGTCTTGTCCTTCTTGTTCTTTAACTGTTTGGATTTTTCCTTGTCTCTCTTTAATCTTTCTCCTCTGTATGTTTTTACGTCCTTTTTGATTCATCAAGAGATGCTTCTTTCAGTGGCAGTTAAGGAGTCTCTTTATGAAGTTATTGTCTGATTTTTGTTGTCTGAATCCTGTTTAACACAGTTGATTGTATAGCTAAGCAGTGGAGGAGTATGAGCTTGTTAGTAGATTAAGGCTCGTATAGCTAAACAGCCTTATCATTTGCAAGAAAGGTCAATCATTTTGTGACAATGGACCCACAACATACCGGTGATTTGATGAAGTAATTCTCATTATGCCTTAGCTTCTTTGTTACCAGTGATCCGTATACTTTAAGTAATACGTTGTTGGTTGTCAAATAGGCATTTGGAGAAGCAGAATGAATTACTCAAGGAAGCTCAGAAGACCATGTCACATGAACTCCAAAAGCTCATGGTATTGTGATCAAATAAACTTGTGTAATGAGTTTGTCACGAAATTAGTGACTGGAGATCAGATGAGTTTTTTTTTCCTTTTTCAGGTGGAAGAAGAGATGATGATGCATAAACTCTGTGAGTTGATGGTTACTCATCGTAAAAACAAGAAGGTATGCTCTGTTCTTGAAGACACAGCCTTTGTAATATCGATATACCTAAGAGTTTAGAGGGCTTAAGAGATCTTGGTTTTTTGCAGGAAATGAAGAAAACACAAAATCTGTTGGAAGGAAACGAAACCGTTGAATCTTCTATTGTTACAGTTGAGGCCCAACGCCCACCCATCCTATACCAATACAGAAGGAAGAAGAGTAAGGCCCAGCAAGAATCAGTTCAGGTCGCCAATGGAACAGAGCCGTAGATAAAGGTGTTTTAAGTATTATTTCTTCTAAATTCTGTTCTATTCTTACTTGTAATCGTTGATTGAATCTCGAATCTATTTCTCTCTTTATAATGAATCTTTGCTTTACATGTATAGAACATATGTATATGCAATCTCTAATCTTCTAAATGAAATGAAATAATAATGTCATAGAGTAACATCAATAGCCTGCAAAAAGTAAGGAGACCCTCCAATTCTCTTGGTGCTCAAAACATTCTTCACCAAAAGTTTCCATCTCTTCTCATCTTTCCTGCTCTGTTTCTTCATCCTCTCCTTGAAGTCACCGCAGAGAGGGACTCTGCATTGCTCCGAGTCGACGCAGATACGCGAGTGAAGCTCAAGAAGCTGCCACATTCTCTTACAACGGCTGCAACCACCAGGGATTGATCTCAGCTTGCATCCCGCCATATGTTTCAACAGCTTCTCCAGACCGTTGCAGGCTTGAAACCCGCAAGAGACGTGCGGGTTTTCGATCTTTGTTGGACCGATCTCTCTGCATCCGTCTCTACATATGTGAACAAAAGCTTCCATTGCATCGTACAGCTGAGTGTATGTCTGTGTCTCTTTCTGTTTCCTGCTTCTTTGCTTCAAGCTCTGTACAATAAAAGACATAACTGAATCAGAAAACTGTGAAAAACAAGACATAAAAGCACCGAAGATTTGTTAATATCTTACATTAAGCTCGTAAGAGACAGAGCGTAAGAGTTCTTTCTGAAGACTAGGATGGCTTTGTTTCATGGCTCGCCATCCTTCAGAAGTAGAAACTTCTTCAAAGCTGTTTAGAATCATTCTGTGGCAGAGAAGAGCGAGACGAGGAGCGTCGCAGAGAAGAGCTAGCTGAAACACATCGATCACATTCTCTTTGTTGAGGAGAGTGTTTTCGAAGTGTGACTCGCATACTCGTTTCAGATGCGGAACCACGTAGACGTGTGATAGTACAAGAAGATGTATTGCGAAGTCTTCCATGTCTTGTTTCTCGTAACTGCAAAGAAACAGAACAAGACACAAATAAGTAAGTATTGTAATAACCAAAATGTTTTTTTTATATTTTAATGATCAATAAGAAGATAGATAAAGAAAGTACCAAGAAGAGTATAAGAATCGAATGAAAACTCGAACAGCATCGTGAGGAACGCCAAGGATTGAGATTGATTTGCGATGAGGTTTTCTCTTGTCGTTCTTCATCATTCCTCTGATCACATCTGAAGCCATTCCCTGGTTAATAGATTAACAGAAGATAATCATAATTAATATTTAAAATTAAAATTAAAAGTTGTAAATAAAACTCAAATCTAAAAATATGATTGGTATAATTTTATAGGGAAACAAATAAAATTAAGAAATTAAGATTTGTATTTAGTTTTTATAAATATGTGTGCAAATTAAAAAACATAAATCTTTTAAATTTGAAGTAATATTCAAATGTTTCAGATTTCTTATTATATAGAGAGAAGAACTTACGATGACGTTAGAATGGGCGTAGATCAAGCCATTATCATCTGTATGGATCAAAACATCAGCTCCATGAGCTTCGTCGAACATACGATCCCATGAATCTCTTGTAGCTTTAGAAGCAATGCTATTGCATTTTTGTAGAAACATATCCGTTGACTTCTTCGACTTAGTTGACTTTACCGGAGGAGGTGGTGGTGGTGACGAGATGTTTTCCGGTGAACATTCCGGTGAGTAAACGTTGATGTTCTCCATATCTTGAAAGGAACGTTATCTATCGCAGAGACAAGAAAATAAAATGAGCTGTGATAATTTAGACAGGAAACGAGAGAGATGGAAATGTAATGTGAAACACCAATTTATAATCTTCCTTTGGTCGGAAAATTAAAATATTTAGTTAAATAAATGGTGGAAACTCGCAAGTGTGAACTGTTTTACACGTCTAAATTGGGTCCCACGCGGCTGATCCAGTTTCATATAGAGAAGAGATAAGTACATGCTGATTCATATCCACGTCGGATGAACTTTTCTAAATCACTAATTTTAAAATTCTATCCAATTTTACTTTTCTTTTTAGTTGCAAATTTCTTGGTCTTTATGTCTAAACATTAGAGAATATTATATCCAAGTATTTTTAAAAATAAATAAAGGGAGTAATAATGTCAAAAAATAACCTCTATCAATATATAGTTGTTTAGTCTGATTTCCATATAATTGTGGTTGGCGACGACGTATTTGGAAAAGGTACACGTGTTTCTTTTTTGTCATTAAAATAAGTATATCACACATTTTCTTTCTTGGATTATATTCATCTTCAAATTTCGACTTTTCACTTTGTTAATGACATGTTTTTATTGTGTGTCTTGCTAATATTCAAAAGTTTTATTCATTTTTGCAGAGATGTGAGCTTTCTCGTAAGTCGTAACAGCAATACAAACATGCAATAAATATATGATCAAAGGTTTAATGTGAAAGAGCATATGAAGTTTGGTTATACGCTTCATTGTGGGCGATACGCTGAAGATCCTTGATTACTAACATATAATTAACTCTCGCCCATTTGATTAGAATAATACTGTGAAATGTGAACCTTTCAAACATATTTAGATATATAATGCTAGAGGTCAGCGAGGTTATTTTATTACGGGAAATAAACTATACTAATTGAAGATTTATTAATATTTATAATACTTAAAAGTGTCAGATCCTAGTCATGTTTATGTACATTAAACTTATATTAATATATACATATATATTAATTGGTAACACCAACAGAACGATTCAGCTATATAACTGATGAGTTCGTCTATCTTTAGTTTCTTCTAACGAGATGATCGTTATGCAGTGAACTGATTATAATCTAACGGTTTCACTCTACTGTCTTTTTTTTTGAAAAAGCATTTGATTCACTATAGTATGCCAATAATAATGTTTCAGACTTTCTGAGTTATCGATTACTAATTTTTGTAAAGAGAAAAAAAAATCTATTTTTTATTTTTTTTATATATTTTTGATCAAAGAGAAACAAATCTATATTAAAATGAACTTTTACGAAATGTATGTTAAAAGAAAATTTATGTGTGTTTCAAAAAAAATATATGTATTATCTTTAGTAGATTTAAATATGGATATTACATATCTTCAAACTTTGCTAAATACATCTTCAATGGTTTACCTCATTTTTTTCTTAAAATAAAATAAACTTAAAATATGTTTGTATTTTATTCCATTTATTTTTTTCATTTTTTCTTCAAAAATAATATTTCAAATATATTATATTATTTCTATTTATTATTAATTCCAAAATACTTATAAGTTTATAAAACTTACGAATTTTATCTTAATATTATTTCATTTGAACTCAATTTTCACTATATACATAATTTTAGTTTCTAAAAAAATATAATACTTTATATAAACTTATAATTGCATTACTAAAGTATGAATAATTTCAAAAAGGTATTATAATTTCTCCAAATTATAAAACATAAATATTTAATCTTTTAGATATAAAACAAAATTATATAAAATTTTAGAAACTAATTTATAAATAAAAAACTTAACATTAAAGCTATTCATAAATTTATTTTTTCATTCAAATGCATGATGCATTATTAGAGAAATTTTTTTCTTAAGCCTCGATTAGTACATCAGATGAAAAAGCAGTAGTAGTATGCTGTAGAAGTAGTATGTTGTAAAATCAAGTATGTTGCAGAAGCTGTGTACTTTTATTAAATTTTTTAATAAAGTGATTGGTAGAGCAGTAACAGTATATAATTTTAAAATTATCATAAAATTTAGTATATAAATATTTATTTTAAAATAATATATATATTAAATTATAATATATATTAATAATATAATTTTTATTAAAAAATAATGGATCTTATTTAATTATAAAATTAAATTAAATTTTAAATGTAAAATATTATTAATTAAAAAATAAATGTAAATATTATTTTAAAATATAAATTTATTTTTGGATAAAAAATAATTTTGATATTATTAAATAAAATAAACTAATTATATATAAATTATCATTATTTATCTACTGGTAAAGCTGGAAATGATTCATATAACATTATCAGGAAAATTAATATATGACATATACTTTATTTTTTATAAATAATATAGATATGTTTAATTTCTATTATATAATATATAAATATATATTGTTTTATTTTTTATTAAAAATAATGAATGATATGTGTAATTATATAAGTTATATTATATTTCAAATGTGAAATATTGTTCTTTCTAAAAAGTCAAAATAATTAATCACAACTTTATTTTTTGATATAAATTTATTTATTTTATTATGAACATAATTTTTTATATTATTAAATAAAATATATTAATTATATATAATTATTTTTAAATTTTTATATATTCTAACTCCAAATACTCTAACAAAAGCTCCATATGAGAGCATTGAGTAAAAAGCATTTGGGGAGCATTAGCATTTTGTAAATGCTCTTGTAAATGCTTTTATGATAAATGTTGATTGGATAATCACGAACATAATGCTTATGCTAATGCTCTGCCAATCAAATCCTTATTTTTAAAATGTTTTCCTTCAAAAAGAAGTACCATTGGATATAGTTTCACAGAAGTAACTTTATTTGCCATATAGTTTTGGCAATAAATTTGGTGTATTTGAAAAAAATCCTCATAATGTATTGACCAAAAAGATCCTCATAATAAACTTAATTATATGGAAAGAAATCTAATCTTCTTACTCGAAAAAAATTATGCTCTTTAAGTTGGAGTCTACATCTTGCTTTTAAATAGATAACAAATGTACCTGGTGATATTCAGAAAATACGTCAAAGAAAGAAAAATTCAAAAGAAAACAAGAATACGTGAAAAGATGGAGAGGATAACTGCAGTTGTACTCGTTAGCTTACTTATCATGTTTGCATCAGGCATTGTTATATCTCCCAATTGTTATTTATTTGATGCATTTTCGTTTCAGTTTCAAATGTTCTAAATATAATTCTGTGATCACATTATTCAAATTTATTTAATGCTAAATTTAATGATGTATACAATATTGCAGTTGTGAATCAGACCGGAGCAAACACATGTACCGAAGGACTAGGCACTTGTGAAAACTGCGACGAGAGATGCAAGGCCAAACACGGGCCATCAAGTGAAAGCAACTGTGACCGTTCTCTTGTGATTCCTCTGTGCGTGTGCTACTATCAATGTCCAGATCCCCCACCGACTCCGACTCCACCCAAGATTTGCAATGGTGGAGCTGGTTTATGTAGTGCAAGGTGTCCCGCAAATTGTTGTGATACTAACTGCGCACAAAAGTTTAATGGTGGACATGGATTTTGTGATACCATCGGTAATTTTAATTTGTGCCAATGTCAATACCCTTGTTAAGCCGGTTTACAAAACTGTAGACAATTGTTTTTTATTATTTTTAATTTCAATAATGCGATGATAAAATAATACTCCTTATTTACAAAAAAGTAACTGACTATCGCCCTTTCAAGATATGGATATTATGTCCCTTCAAACGTTGCTAAAACAATTATAAACACTCAATATTCTATTTATAATTTTTTGGTTTCCATAGATATATAGATATATACATATAAATAACAACATTTTTATAGTATACAATTTATAATTCTAATATGGAAAATATAGATTATTCCTAAATATCAAAGAAAAATGATAACCAGATAAAATAGTAAAATTTTGAGGGAATAAAGAATTAAAACATCTTCTATTTCTCTCAAACATAACACAAATTTTCTTTAACCGAGGATAAAAGTTATTTAAAATTATTTTAGTAGAAATTATTATTTATGGAATTTAATGGAACGTAGTCAGCGTTCTATTTATTCCAAAATGTTTTTGATTTAAAATTATTTTTAAAAATAAATATTAATTTTATCTGAAATAATATAGAATGTTACAGAATAAAATGAAATACTCTTTCACTTTTTTATTGGAACCGGTGAATAGTTTTTGAAATGCGAACAAATTAAGTATTCATAAAAATGGTACTCCATAAAAATGCATTCCGGTTGCATCCATAGTATATTGACCAAAACATGGAAGGAAAACTAATGTTCTCATAATAAATGGCATGGTAATATTCAGAAAATACCTCAAAGAGAGATAAGTTTAAAAGAAAACGTGAAAATATGGAGAGATAACTCCAATTGTATTGCTGATGTCAAAAGAAAAAAAACTCCAATTGTATTACTCGTTAGCGTACTTATCATGTTTGCCTCAGGTATTATTATATCTCTCAATTGTTATATTTAATTTTATTTAACTAATGCATTTTCATTTCAGTTTCTAATGTTCTAAAATATTATTCTTTGGTCACATTTTTTCCAATTTAATGTTAAATTTAATGATGTACACAATTTGCAGTTATGAATCAGACTAGAGCAGACAGATGCATCGATGGATTAGGCACTTGCGAACTGCGATCAGAGATGCAAGTCCAAACACCAACCATCAAGTGAAAGCAATTGCGACCGGTCTCTTGTGGTGCCTCTGTGTACGTGCTACTACCAATGTGGAGAAGAATCCACACAATACTTGCGGCGGCAGGGCTGGTTTATGTAGTACAACGTGCCTCGACAAATGTTGTGATACTAACTGCACAAAAGTTTAATGGTGGACATGGATTTTGTGATACCATCGGTAATTTTAATTTGTGCCAATGTCAATACCCTTGTTAAGCCGGTTTACAAAATTGTAAACCGATTGCTTTTATTATTAGTTACGTCAATAATGCGATGATAATATAATATTTATTTACCAAAATTTAACTGTCAGCCCTTTCAGAGACTAAAGGTCATTACTCATTACTTAGTATTTTGTGTAGGATTATGATCGGTAATAGGTTATGTGTAATGCTTTATTTTGAACTCGTTTGTCGGATTATGTTGTGCAATTTACGTGAGATCGCGACGCCTAAATATCATGATATCCGCGGTATCCGGATTCGATCCGATTCGACGGATCCGACATTTTACTATCCGATCCGGATCCGTCGGATCCGTGATTTTAGGATCCGGATCCGATCCGTCGGATCCGTGATTTTAGGATCCGGATCCGATATCCGACCTAAAATTCAGATATCCGATTCGATCCGATTCGACGGATCCGACATTTTACTATCCGATCCGGATCCGTCGGATCCGTGATTTTAGGATCCGGATCCGGATATCCGGTACCGGATACCGCCTAAATATCATGATATCCGCGGTATCCGGATTCGATCCGATTCGACGGATCCGACATTTTACTATCCGGATCGGATCTTGGATCGATCCGATCTCGGATAATAATTCCAGCCCTAATATGAGCGATTTTTAATGAATATGAATTAACTCATGAACTTGGTAGTTTTATAATTAATATATATATATACATTAATATATATATATATATTAATCATATTCATCTTCTAAAATTAAAATATAATATTATAAGACTAATTTTATGTATAAATATTAATAAATGAACTATAATTATTAATAATATTTAAAATTTAATATATTTAAAAACAACGGATCCGGATCGGATATCCGACCTAAAATTCAGATATCCGATTCGATCCGATTCGACGGATCCGACATTTTACTATCCGATCCGGATCCGATATCCGACCTAAAATTCAGATATCCGATTCGATCCGATTCGACGGATCCGACATTTTACTATCCGATCCGGATCCGATCCGATCGGATCTTGGATCGATCCGATCTCGGATAATAATTCCAGCCCTAATATGAGCGATTTTTAATGAATATGAATTAACTCATGAACTTGGTAGTTTTATAATTAATATATATATATACATTAATATATATATATATATATACATTAATATATATATATATATATATATATATTAATCATATTCATCTTCTAAAATTAAAATATAATATTATAAGACTAATTTTATGTATAAATATTAATAAATGAACTATAATTATTAATAATATTTAAAATTTAATATATTTAAAAACAACGGATCCGGATCGGATCTTGGATCGATCCGATCTCGGATAATAATTCCAGCCCTAATATGAGCGATTTTTAATGAATATGAATTAACTCATGAACTTGGTAGTTTTATAATTAATATATATATATATTAATCATATTCATCTTCTAAAATTAAAATATAATATTATAAGACTAATTTTATGTATAAATATTAATAAATGAACTATAATTATTAATAATATTTAAAATTTAATATATTTAAAAACAACGGATCCGGATCGGATCTTGGATCGATCCGATCTCGGATAATAATTCCAGCCCTAATATGAGCGATTTTTAATGAATATGAATTAACTCATGAACTTGGTAGTTTTATAATTAATATATATATATACATTAATATATATATATATATATACATTAATATATATATATACATTAATATATATATATATACATTAATATATATATATATATACATTAATATATATATATATATATATTAATCATATTCATCTTCTAAAATTAAAATATAAAACCAAAACTTTTAAAAATATATAAAAATGTAAAAGACATTGATATCAATCCTAATATCATATATCTTTAGAATTAAAATATAATATTATAAGACTAATTTTATGTATAAATATTAATAAATGAACTATAATTATTAACAATACACAAAATTTGAATACTTGCTTATATCAGGTAGCTATCGTTTTCACAGGGATTAGACGGCCCAGGATAATGAGGGTATGCATTTTCTTGCTGTTGCCATTCATATATTATGGGCCTAAATTTACAGAGGGCCTTCGATAAAGGTGGGTTAACCGATTCATCTTAAACCCAGTATTAGCTATAATCCAAATTCTAACACTAAAATCTAAAAGCCCCTCTAGTGGGAAGTTTTCCATTGAAATTCTAAATATAAATGTGTGTATATATATCGATTAATATTATTATTTAATTATGGGATCTTTAATTTTTGAGAAATTTTGGATTAAGTTTCCGTAAAATTAAAGATCTTATAATTAAATAATAATATTAATAACTATATACACATATATGTAATTTTAGACATAAGAAAATAACACTAACCTCTTTCGGGAAAAATGACTGCATAGACCTTACCAAACTTAAAATTTACTAGTTATCTGATGATCTCTAAATTTTCTATTTTATCTGTTAGTTAATTTAATCTTTAAAACAAATATGAGTGTAAAATGAAGATTGAAATTAATTACAGAATTCATGAATGAGTTTCCTTTGTCAAAATAGAAAAGAACTACTTCAAAATATGAATATTTTGTGTGTTTGTGTATTCACAAACCAAGCTACAAACAAAATATTCGGAGATATTTATCAATTATGAAAGGCCAATAGATGTGTAAGTTATAATGTTCTAAAATATTATTCTTTGGTCACATTTTTCCAATTTAATGTTAAATTTAATGATGTACACAATTTGCAGTTATGAATCAGACTAGAGCAGACAGATGCATCGATGGATTAGGCACTTGCGAACTGCGATCAGAGATGCAAGTCCAAACACCAACCATCAAGTGAAAGCAATTGCGACCGGTCTCTTGTGGTGCCTCTGTGTACGTGCTACTACCAATGTGGAGAAGAATCCACACAATACTTGCGACGGCAGGGCTGGTTTATGTAGTACAACGTGCCTCGACAAATGTTGTGATACTAACTGCCACGAAAGTTTAGTGGTTGGCATGGATTTTGTTTCTTCGTCGGTGCTTTTCATGTGTGACAATGCCAGTGCCTTTGTTAAAGCCAGATTTACAAAATTGTAAACCGATTGCTTTTATTATTAGTTACGTCAATAATGCGATGATAATATAATATTTATTTACCAAAATTTAACTGTCAGCCCTTTCAGAGACTAAAGGTCATTACTCATTACTTAGTATTTTGTGTAGGATTATGATCGGTAATAGGTTATGTGTAATGCTTTATTTTGAACTCGTTTGTCGGATTATGTTGTGCAATTTACGTGAGATCGCATCGCCTTTTGTTACTACTTAACAATTTAACTTATATTATCCAAAAGGCATGAGTAATAAAATGAAAAGTATGTAAGTAATGAAAATTTTATTCACGAGTGTGTAAGTTGCTGGGACGGTGATCTCGTCGTGTATTTCATGGGACAATTTCTCCGTTTTAGTGCTATTAATATGACAAATCAGGTAAGATTACTGTGAAAGACCTCAAACTATAAAACTGTAACCTAGAAACCTACTAAAATTAATGTATAAACTAACAATAACACCTAACAAATCAAATAGGGGTGTCAAAATAAGCTATAGTTCATGAGCTGACTCAGCTGAACTCGATTTTTCATGAGCATGATCTCTATCTTTATGTCCATTTAACAAATGAGTTTAATGATCTTGTTTAAATTAGATTACGAGTCATATGAACTAGGGGTGGGACGGATCCGGATATCCGGGATATTCGGGGTATCCGGATCCGGATCCGGATCCGTCGGATCCGTGATTTTAGGATCGGATCGGATCCGTGTCTTCGGATATCGGTACGGATACCGCCTAAATATCATGATATCCGCGGGTATCCGGATTCGGATCCGGATCCGTCAAAATAATTAAAAAAATAAAAATATTTTTTAAAATACAAAAAAATCTATAAATATTACATAAATTAAATATTTTTACAAAATTTATAAATATATTTATGCATATAATATTATTAAAATTAAAATATAATATTATAAGACTAATTTTATGTATAAATATTAATAAATGAACTATAATTATTAATAATATTTAAAATTTAATATATTTAAAAACAACGGATCGGATCCGGATATCCGACCTAAAATTCAGATATCCGGATTCGATCCGATTCGACGGATCCGACATTTTACTATCCGATCCGATCCGCCGGATATCCTATTTTCGGAGCGGATCCGGATCGGATCTTGGATCGGATCCGGATCTCGGATAATAATTCCAGCCCTAATATGAACGATTTTTAATGAATATGAATTAACTCATGAACTTGGTAGTTTTTATAATTAATATATATATATATATACATTAATATATATATATATATATTAATCATATTCATCTTCTAAAATTAAAATATAAAACCAAAAACTTTTAAAAATATATAAAAATGTAAAAGACATTGATATCAATCCTAATATCATATATCTTTAGAATTAAAATATAAACAAAATATTCTTAATACTCTCATGCGGAATATATATCTTTACGATTTGCACTGGTAAAGAGTTTGAAGATGAATCATCACAAGACTCTTAATTATGTGGTATATATTTTTGGATCATCGATTTAGCTTTGATTTAATACATTATTTGGTGTTGGTTTTATCCAATATTTAATATTAAGTTCTGAATTTGTAATATTTAAATTTTAAAATATATTATATAAAATTCTATATATGTTAATTCTTTTTATAATTTTTATTTTTATATTTGATTGTGAATTAGTTCATCTAACTCATGATCTAGATGATCTGAGTTCGAGTTTACATATTGAAGCTCATATAATAAATAAATTAAGCTAAACTAGATCATGAAAGATCCGAGTTCATAATGAGTTGAGCTGAATTGAGCGAAGTAACTCATTTTGATACTCCTAAAAGCAAATATTGACTCACTATATGTTAACTAATTAAATAATAAGCCGTATAATCTTAAACAATACACAAAATTTGAATACTTGCTTATATCAGGTAGCTATCGTTTTCACAGGGGATTAGACGGCCCAGGATAATGAGGGTATGCATTTTCTTGCTGTTGCCATTCATATATTATGGGCCTAAATTTACAGAGGGCCTTCGATAAAGGTGGGTTAACCGATTCATCTTAAACCCAGTATTAGCTATAATCCAAATTCTAACACTAAAATCTAAAAGCCCCTCTAGTGGGAAGTTTTCCATTGAAATTCTAAATATAAATGTGTGTATATATATCGATATTAATATTATTATTTAATTATGGGATCTTTAATTTTTTGAGAAATTTTGGATTAAGTTTCCCGTAAAATTAAAGATCTTATAATTAAATAATAATATTAATAACTATATACACATATATGTAATTTTAGACATAAGAAAATAACACTAACCTCTTTCGGGGAAAAATGACTGCATAGACCTTACCAAACTTAAAATTTACTAGTTATCTGATGATCTCTAAATTTTCTATTTTATCTGTTAGTTAATTTAATCTTTAAAACAAATATGAGTGTAAAATGAAGATTGAAATTAATTACAGAATTCATGAATGAGTTTCCTTTGTCAAAATAGAAAAGAACTACTTCAAAATATGAATATTTTGTGTGTTTGTATTCATAGACCATGCTACAAACAAATATTCGAAGATATATATTGATTCATATGAATGTGTAACAGATAAATGAGCAGTAACATTATACTATAATTCAAGGTAGGCTGGTGACTCTAAGCGTGAACTAGAGTTCACACGACTTTCAAGATTTCATTTATTTAATCTGGATAAGCTGTGATGTAATTATTCATTTTTTATTTTTAATATTCATCTTATGTATAGTGGATCAAACATGACATTTTTACTGATAACATTAATTGTTAATGTAATTGCAAACTTCACACCACGGATATGAATATTGATACTTAGCTGGCTGATTTTTTTTCTCGGCAGGTGGCTGATAATTTGTTTTACTCATATGCAGGTGTGCACGGCAGAGTATCACTATCATATTTGTAAAAGATGATGTACGAGTTATATTAAATGATAAATATTTATAAAAAACGTATTCATTTACTTTATTTTCTCTCGTTAAAACCATGATGCTTCCCACCGGGCACCTAACACTTGTTAGTTGCTACACTCCACAGACATAAATCGTAAAATGAAAAAATGTTACTTATCCAAGCTGTACCCAAGTTATAAATCAGACACACGTAAATAGAAGTATTTGGTCAAAGTTTGACCATCTTGGAATCGTAAAAAAAACTTCACAGTCAAAGGTTCCACTTAGATGGGCACTAAGCCCCAAAGGAATTCAACACATGGCACAGACTACATGGGCACTGTAATTATTTATTTATTTTACTCTTTACAGAAACTTATCTACATGATGATATCATCATATACATATTTATTTTGAAAGGAAAAATGTTACATATCATATGGTTTATTTATATGATTTTGGATTGTTACTAGTTAGGCAGAGGTGGAGCGTCTTCTTCTTCGTTTCTGAGGCAATCCAGCCTTTCTCACGTGACCGACGCTCCTCCACTGTAGTTATTGTCACGTGCGCCATCATTCCACCATAAATTTTATATCATATCCGTATATACCATCATCATACAATTGATATTTTCATAGTGTGTGTCTATTAAGTCCATAGGAGGGTTGCGTGACCTTCTCGGCCAAATAGAGGGACCGAGTTTCTTTGTTTTTGCAAGAAATATAAAAAGATTATTCTACCTCGAATGGGATATTAATTAAGTATTGTTAAGAAAATAATGTGTGTAACGTGTTAGGTATCCTAGATCTGTTAGTTCATTAATAATGTGATCAAATTATATTTGGTTACGAACTCTAATTTTTCTCTGTAAAGTAGTAAGAAGTTACTACTTACTATGCTTAAGTAGAACCATTCATTCATCGCGTTTGGTATCTAATGTGATAATTATTTGGCATTCATATTGCATACTTAATTCATCACCATGGTTAGTAATTCTGGTGAGTCGTGGAATCGCAGATCACATATTCTAAAGTCTCAGATCAGGTTTGTATATACTATACAAATTTTTAAAATAAAAAATAAACAACTAATTTGTATTGATTTTGTCAGTTTTGAATCGGTCCTTCTTGACATTCTATTGTCTCAAAAAGTGTTTTTTTTTCTCAAACATTAAGTAATAGTTGAATAGTATATATTAATATATATAAAATATAGATACACATAGAAATGCACAATGATATTCATACAAGTCAGAACTAGAAAAAAGAAAAACAAAATAATCTACAAAAATACGTAATGTGAGAATATTACTTGTATCTAGGGGGAAGATCGAACAAATGCTGATACTTCACTAACATACACATCAAAGTTGCAGATTTTGGATCTTGCGTCTTCTTGGTTTAATATACATCCTTTTCTTACAACTCGTCTTGTGAATATTAATATACATAGTAAAATATTCATATATTAAGAGTAATGTTTATTATATACTGAATGACTCGGCTCCAAAGCCATGCTCAAAATCTAATATGGGAGCCTCATTCGAGGATGGATAAACAAATATTTGTTTGTTTACAGTTTACTCACGACTACATCATACTGCAATTTATTAAAATGTTTTATGTTCTTAACATCAAATATGTAGTCTAGTATATTTCAACTTGATTCAATTGGATAATCAGTTTATTTCTACAGCTTAAATCTGATAGTATAGTTTACCAGACTCAATAATTTTTCTTATTTTGAGAGAACTTAATAATTCCATGGAATAATGATAATGGTGTTTATATGTCATGAAATAATGTTTTGAGGTTATATCAGAACCGCTGGTTTCAATGATACATCTGATCCTGCGTCCAATTTCCTGTATTCATCAAAACTCAAAAGGGTAGCAAGATATCAAATGGTTCTACGAGTGGGGACCTGCCTTTTCCAATAAATATACTCATACGGTATATGTTTGTATCTGCCAACGATCTATGTATCTAAAATACGTACATCTACTGATCTTATTTACGTATAAATTTTCATAACATAGTTCGTGCACCGTCACATCTACAAGTGTTACCCTAGCTCACCAAAAATGACGGAAGTCCATTACTCCTTACCATGAAAAAATATGAGAAAACAAAAAGTTTTACAATAGGGATATAAGAAAATGACATAAAATATAGAATAATGAAATGACATAACGGAACAATAATGTGGAGCTAATTTGAATTTCAAATTTGAATTGTTGAGTGGATATGGTAAGGTGTTTCCCCCACCAATCCTAGAAAACATTATTGTTAATCACTTTCGGTTAATTCAATTCAAACAAATAAATAGAAAAATTCTAAAACTAAATATTCCTCTATTTGCTTTATACAACAAAACAAAGACTATTCCTCTGTTCTAGATTCACTATTATATTATAACAAAGTACATATTAGTTGTTAAAACTCCAAGTACATTATATTCATCCAAACCTTTAAATTAAATTTCCACTTTATACTAGAAGAGTTAACAAAAAAGCAACAAGAGGAGTACGTGGAATAACACTAATGTGAAATGTTAACTAGAATGTCTTAGTTTGAATGGGATGTAACTTTCTGGAAAAAAAATTAATGGGATAACTATTCTTAGTTATTCAATGATTGATAAACAAATTCAATGAATCTTACTTATGTCAGAGACAGAAAATAAATATTTTGTTTTAGTTACATATATATTGTTTTAAGTTCTGTATTGACTCGAAATAAATACTTTACTATATATTTCTAATAGTTATTGATAGAACATAGAAGTAACGACATAGTAGAAGTGGAGATTGAGAGTATTTATAGAGTCCAAGT